>OUQQ01000004.1:0-98552 GCA_900404475.1 Spongospora subterranea | reverse complement strand
TTTGGCGAAGACTTTGCAGATGGAGGGAGAGCCAATTCTTTGATTTATCGAACCCAAAATTTTCAGGACGTATTGCGCCATGAATAATCTATAAGCTGTGATAAGTCTGACTGAAGAGCATTGATGTTGAGACAATTACGCCTTGACTATGAAGGAAATCAACGGCATGAACGGCCTGAAACATACGGAACAAAATGGAATACTCATCGATAGATTCCTGGCATGAGCGCAAATGAGACAAAACCACGAGAAGAACGAGAAGTAACAAACCGCAATGAGTGGCCGTGGCTGCCTTAAATGTGATTGAAGACTATATGGATTTGGAGCAAATACTGCAATGAATGCGTCCGAAGTGTTGATCGTATTAAGAAGTTCTGCAATGCCAGCATGTCTACGGCGAAAACCATGTCGCGGTGGCCTTTGAGCATTGGAAGAGGAAACCATTTCATAATCCTGGACAAGATAATTATCCAAGAAAATTTCTAAGCAGACGATGAATGCAATACATAATCGTAATCAACTGGCTGATAGAGTCGGGCAAGAACACGCAATGCGATATCCTAAAAGGCGGCTATTAACCCTCGAAAAGAAAAACAGGCAAAAGACAACGACCTGGACGTTTTCATCTCGTTCAAATGAAGTGACTTTGCGAGTGTAAGGGTCGAATGATGGTAGACAAATATCCTCAATCAACACCTCAATAGTGGGAAATAGTGCCTCAGATAGGCGTGTTGAGACGGTTGGATCTCGATCCGATAATGGATCATACAATATGATGCTGCTACAAAGTTGAGAAAAGGTAAACCAGAAAACGCAAGTTGCAACATACTTGCATTGGGATTTTGTCGAACAAACAACCCAAAGCAGAACAACGCTACCTGGCGCAACACCCAGCTCGACACTATCATCATCATCAACCTAGGAGAATTACAGTTATTGAAAGGAAAAATCGAGACCGATTAACAAAGCCGAATGTCACATTAAGGCACATCTAACAAAAATCAAGTACCTCTAATTCCAACTGACTCCAGACTTAATGCCTGTCGGTTTTATACAATTCACAAAGGAACCTCAACATGAAAAAAAAAAACAAAATCTTGGACGTTAACATCAGCTGGAAGTGAATTATCTGAAACAATAGCTATGTGGGCGATGGTCTGATGCTAAGGGATAACTTTGGAACAGTTTGAAACACAATCTCTGTGGTGTATTGTATTTCAAAGCAAACAACAACAAAACCACATGACCAAAGTCAAAGGTTCAAAGTGTTCAGGTAATTCCCTTACTATGATTTCATGATAATGCGGCGAATTTTCGAGGCACGTATCTTTGACATAATTGCAACATCTCTGTGGAGGAGACATTGGTATTGGTCTGGTTGATCTATTAGGGCGGTTTATCTCCCCATCGAGGAGAATATCGTTGACTGTCCGCTTGGGAAGTGTGTGTAGGTGTAGGTATACCCTGACAATAATGGTATTGCTGGATCAAGGTGGCCACGCACAATTCACCATCACACACATGTGTGTATCGGAATAACATATCATGGGAAACATCAAACGTAACGATGTTGGAGTTGATCGTGGGGGAGACACTGAAACAGTCCATTCATGTCAAGGATCAGTTATTCTGAACACGATATTAGGGCTAAAGACGCCAAATGACTGAACGTCACGATCCCTAAGATCGCGGCACAATGTGTCGACACTCGCCCTCTAAGACGCCAAAAGACTCAATAAAACCCCAACAATAGCGGCACAATGTGCACCAACACGAGTAAACAGTAAACATCGTTTAATTAGATTATCATTCAGGGATTATGGAGGCAAGTAATATTTGTCAAACATCCGAAACACACATTTTGAGAACATTCAACCCAACTTGGCCTGAGGAAGCGTCTGACACATCGCACGATCATTTCAAGCTTCACCGAGCGAGGGTGTTATTCGAACGCATGTGTATGGGCTTCGCAAGTCCATCAAAATTGTCCCTGGAAACCCGTGATGACCCGAAGATATTGGCGCCCAAATTCTGGCCTATAGAGCCCTGACCAGTCTGGGGATTGAGATAGGGCGATGTGTACTCCAGTCACGGAGTTTTAAGACGGTCACCAGTAACGCAGTATTTGAATCGACCTTTGATATCGGATTGCCGTTCCGCCGCGTTCTCAGATTTGAGGGCGCCGTCCTAGTGCGACGGATTCAAACGATCCGTCTGCATATGAGCGTCGATATTGAAAGCGATGCTCAGGCAGCGCCTAAATTGCCGATTCCAACGCTTGTCGGTTCTATTGTCCATGGATTTTGGACGCTGAATGAGAAACGCCATATTGGCAGTGGCCATTTTGGTGCTGTCTATGAAGGTGAAGCTGTTCCCACCTCAAAATTTGTGCCGAATGCCAAGCACGTTGCCATTAAGATATCCAGGACTAAGATATCATCAAAGGAGATTACATCCCTAAGAGCTATGCGTAAGCGTCTCTCAGTTTTCATGCTGCGTTCATTGACTTGGTATGTTTTCAAGGTGGAATCGGAGCCCCTGAGATGTTTTATCATGGCATAACATCGGCGGGATGGCATGTTGTTGTCATGGAACGTTGTGGAAAATCATTGTATAGCGTCATTGAACAGAGGGCCAAAGGCAAGAATCAATCATGGGTGTTGAACGTTTCCGAGGCCAGAGACGTATCAATGCAAGCATTGCAATTGATTAGGCGGCTTCATTCATTGGGTTATGTACATGCTGATATTAAACCAGCCAACCTGGTCTGTGCACCGGGCGGCAGCGACTTCACCAAAGGTGTCCGATTGGTCGATTTTGGCCTGTCCAGGCCGTGGAGGAACAGTGCCGGTAAACACATTGAGTATTGGCAGCATTTAACCCATTTTGCCGGTTCACTACGTTATGCTTCACTTCATGCTCATCTCGGTCGTGGCCTGACAAGGCGTGATGATCTTGAGTCGTTAGGTTATATGATGTTATATCTAATTAGGGGCTCATTACCGTGGCAAGGATTTCGCGGCGAAAACAAGGGCAAGTTTATATGTCTGGCAAAAGGTGCAGCATCTATCTCAGATATATGTCGCGGATGTCCTGAGAGCCTCATGTACTACATGGCCAATGTTCGTTCCATTGCATACAACGAGAAGCCCGACTACGACTACCTGATGAAATGTCTTGACTTTGATCGTGTCGACATCAACCACATTTCCGTCGGAGTCGGCGACAATGCTGAAAACGGCAATGGCTCTACAGGAAATACCGAACCACTGTTGCTCAGCAAAAACAACAAACGTGGCGAAAGACCCACTGATCTGGAAGAGCTGGCGCCGATCGTGAAAAAGCACCGTGTGGTCCCGAGCGTTAGAAAGGTGTATCAATGGATTATTGTCTCAACACAGCACGAAGACGTGGCTCCACCCCAGCAAATGATCACTCACACTGATTTATCCGGCCTGGAAAAAGGGATCGTAGCGGCTTCCAAACCTGGCAGGACGGGACCTCGTTCTGTTCGTTGGCGTATCGCGTCGATATGTTATGCTGAACAGTCATTCAAAGCAGTCCTAACGCATGACACTCTAGGTGGTCGGATTAAAGAGCAGAAGTTATTCAGGGCGACCACTGACGCTGACTTCCTCGATCTAGTTGAGAAACTGTCATTGCGCGGTATGTCCATCACAGATGTTTGCGGAATTCCGTCCGGTTGGGTTTTGTGCGGTACGGTTTTCAAGCACGACCATTATTGTTGCAATCAGATGTTTGCTCTATCTGAGACGTTCCCCTCCCAGTGGGTCGCTGATAACTGGGACAATGGATACTTCATCACGTCCATTGGCTCCAAAGCCGCCAAATGGGCGATTGTCATGAGTAGACACGATTATGCTGAATACGAGGCGCAAACCGTTGAGCTGAGCTTCTGCTACCCTTCGGAGTCGATTCGGGCGCGATGGAGGGATGGATATTCAGTAACCGCTTCGGCATGTACATTGGAGCAATCCGCCTGGGTTTTATCACGATGTGCACACGGTGATGAAGTCGTTCAACGATGCACGCGTACTTCTCATGACCCCTTCTTAAAGCTGGCGCAGGAGAATGAGCAGCAGTTCACTATCGATTCGTTAACCTTTGGTCGGGTCGAGTAAATGTCCAAGCTCGCGATAATTATTCCTTTGTCATACATATATCATATTATTTTTCACAATCCTTTCGATATCAATTTGACCACGTTAACACTTATTGTTTATGTCTGTCTCATTTCAGACTTCATAACAACAATCAATACTTAACAACCTCAGATCCAGAGTACATAGTTCTCGCAAATCTACATTAAAACATTTCCACAATTGAGGGCAAGCCTTTATGCTCCTGAGATTCCTCATTTACAGCCATCGCAGCGCCAAACGAGGATCTCCTCAAGAGGCTGCGCCTGATTTGTGATTGTCATTTCACATAAAAAATCGGTGTTGAGATATGTTTCACATTACAATCGATCTGATAAAAATCCCAATTGCCTCATAAGGGGTCGGCTTGAAATTACAGACAACCCCTCGGCAGCCGCCGCACGAGATAGACAACAGCTGTGCGAGCCAAAGGAGCGGGCTGTTCAAATTGACGGATCGCAGCTTCAGCTGAGTCCATTTTTTGATCAAGCTATCAATGATCCCGTCGAATTACAGGCTGGTACGGTGCGAGTCGCCCAAAGGCTCATCTATCGCTGCCGATCTGGCCACACCCGCGCCAACCAACTCGGCTTCTTTGATCGCCGCTAGCGGGGCATACACTGCTGCTGCGAGTTCGACCCCTGGGTCAATAATTGTGATTGGGCCAGAACCACAACCAACCACTATATTTGTATCCCATGTCAAGGTATCTTTTCAGCTTTTCCTGGTTTTGCTGCAACTAATAATTTCGTTTGTCGCATAGCCGATCTCGGATATTGCATTTTCCCCGTTCAATTGGTCACTGCTGGCTTCCTGCTCGCTCGATGGATCAGCCAGATTCTGTGCTGCATCAGATAGCGGTGATTTTCAAGAGAAGTGGACTGCTTCGGTCTCAAATCAATCCAGTCTGAATTGCGTTCGCTTCCATCCTTCTTGTCGAAATGTCGCCTTTAGTGCAGGCGCCACAAGCTCGTTATTACTTGATTTGGCGCATGAGAAGCCAATTCTAGAATCTCCCGTTGGAGATCACTCAGTTGTTTCTGCAGACTTCTCTGCCGATGGAAGTTCGGTCATCATGGCTGCTACAGTTGCCGCTAGTGCTAGCGGTTTCTTGACCATTCACGATCCCAGGCGTGCCATAATGGCTTCTCAATGTAAAATTGACGCGCGACCACATTCGGTGCTGTCTGTCGGAAATTCGGGCCATATCGTCGTTTTGGGCAATAACCAATTTCGGGCACCTCAGTTGTTGATGTTCGACAATCGCAAGATGCTCTCTCCCATTTTAACTGAATCTCTACAGTTATCGGCCGGAATCTGTCTGCAAGTATTTGACCCCGACACCTCGCTCATATCTGTATCTACTCGTGGATCCACCTCAATGATGGTGTTCGACCTGAGCCAGACAGATCGACTACGCCATCTGACTACGTATATGTCCACATCAGTATTCCAGGGAATGGCTTCTAAGCCCAAACGCTCCCTCAATGTTTTATCTTGCGAAATAGCGCATATCAAGCAGATGACGACATCGTCCATCGAATCTATATCGTTATCAATCCCGCGGAAATCGCGAGGATTTCACCCTGATTTATTTCCGGACACGGCGTCCACTGAAAATGAAGCCATTTCATTGGAAAAGTACATGGCTGGGGATAATGCGCTTCCAATCTTACAACCTTTCAATATCGGCCCTATCATGATTTCTGACTCAATCTCGCAATCAGTGTCGAAACCATCTAATCTCACTCAAATCTCTAACATCTCAGTGCCTGCTGTTGCGTTAGCAAATCTTGAGGAAAACCGCAGCGATAATCGCAGAAGAATAGAAGCCAAATTGAAAAAGTCACTGGTGGCTCACGTATCCGGTCAAGAGCTACGTTCTCTAGACTCGTACTGGTATGGCATTAAACCCAACGAAGCCAGCATGCCCTTAGGCCTCAACCTGCTTACCAACGGCCAATGCATCGTTTTCCCTTGGAAATCGCTGGGTGCGTCTTCTCTGGCTGTTATTCCCATTCATATCCGAGGGCGATTTGATGCACAGATTCCTCTGGTTCGTGCTCATGGCCAGCAGTTGTCCTGTTTTGCTCTATCAGACATGGATCCAACAGTATTAGTTACTGGATGTGTTGACGCCCATGTACGCGTGTGGCGGATTCCTTCCAGCCGAATGTCTAGCAACATGCCGGATCTAACCGAGCCCATGGCGGATATCTTAACCCCCGGCAAGGTCACTTTCCTCGCTGTGAACCCTTTCCAACCGTCGGTTCTGGCTGTAGCGTCGCAATCGTACGATACTTCGATACTAACATTCTGGGATATATCAACTGCAGAATCAAGCCAAACATGTTGCATCAGCATCGATTGTCACCCTGATCAGATTATGAGTTTATCGTTCAACTGCGATGGTCGTCTCCTAGCGACTTCATGCAAAGATCGCCGTTGTCGCATTTTTGACCCTAGAGTTCAAAATACTCTCATAGCGTCATTTATGATGCTGGAGGGAGTAAGGGATACCCATATAGTCTGGCTGGGGACATCAGGATATATATTAACCATTGGGTTCGGCAACGCCAGTTCTAGACAGTTCTCTATTTGGAAGGTGTTCAACAAAGAGAACGACGTTGAAAGTGTTGTTGGTGATCCTGTGTTGTTAACAACCCATATTATTGACCAGACCAACACGACCATGGTATGTCTCTGACTCCATGTCTGATCTAATGCTGAGTGTTTCGTAAGGTGCCCAATTACGACCCCGATACAGGCTTGCTTTACGTGGCTGGTATCGGGGATAAAACGATCCTGTTCTTTTACATCGATCCTTCCAAGAGCGATATTGTCGAACCATTAGGAAGATATGTATGTGCAGATATTGTTTCAGGTATCACGTGGCATCGCAAGACGTCCTGCAACGTCTGCAGCGTTGAAATCGGTTGCGCATTGTCCTTATCAGGCGAACAGATAAAGCCGATATCGTTCAGCATTCCACGCAAGCGAAAGGAATACTTTCAGGACGATCTTTACCCGCCAACAATGGTACCTGGCGAATGCGTATCGGCCATCGAATGGTTCTCGGGTAAAAACACTCCGATATTGCTGAAAAGCATGCTTCCGGAAGGCATGGGACCGTTATCATCAGCACCCCCGGAAGCGGTCACCGACCGTCAATTAAAGCGCCTCCAATATCTCAAATCTAACGAGGAAGCTCAAGCACAGCCCACCGTCCATGATCACATCACGTCAAAGTTGGCGAATGTTGAGGTGACCGCCGTGCCCACTAACCGTTGGGACGCAAAGCCTGTCCACGACGGGGCAGTAGCCGATGACGAATGGGAATAGCGATTCCGCCCGTTCAATCGAGTGTTGTTCTTATGATTATTTATCTATTGTAGTATCAGATCGAACACTTCAACTAAAATATCCAATGATCCCTATAATCTCTACTGATCGTTCCATTGTTCTTTGTTGACATTGTAAGGGAAGGACCATGCTTACCCATAAGCAGGTAGTCGATGTGAGCACCAGCTCGCAACACGCCGATTATCCTACAAACGAACATGAACCCATTCATAAACAAGAGCGCCGGCTGATCGCCACCGTCACCTCTCCATACACCGACAAAGAGGTTCGTCTTCGCGCGCGGTTTCGAGAGATGATGCGATTCCCGATGAGCTCAATCATGATCATCAATTCTGAAGCTTTACGCCATGCTCGTAGTCAGATCCCAGCCATGACCGGCGTACATTGGCCACATATCCGGTTTTTAAGGCACCGTCCACACGTGGAACATAATACCCAGAAACATGGATGGGCGGCCATTACGTCCGAGAATCGAATTCTCGTGTTAAGTTGCTGTCTTGCCTATACGGGATATGTTATTTGCAGATCCCATGTACCATCCCTTTTACCCATTATTGTTCAGGTCATGTCCTCTCTCATGTTTGATTATCTATCGCACTGATTCTGGTGGCAGGATTCCGGATTGTCGGTAAACATGTTTGGTTATATATTATCGATTGGTCTAGTGGCAATCGCAATAGGGAAAGTGGTCAACGGCTATTTGGCAGATCGGTTTGGAGGAATGATCGTTTTTACTACGTATTTGGTGGCGTCTGCCGCGACAACAGCACTTCTGGCGCTGTCACCAACAACCCACTCCACAGCGTCCTCCTTCGTAATCCTGTATTGGACTCTGGCCTGGTCCCTAAATCGCTGGTTCCAATCTGGTGCATGGGGTGCCTTGGTTCTGCTTATGAGTATCCGTATCCCTCAACAATCTTATGGGATGAGTCTGGCGATAGTATTGCTAGGCTATAGCGCAGGCGACCTAATTGCTCGTTCTGCCTACGGAACGATGGTTTCTTCTGGAATTTCATGGCAAACGGCACTCTTTATAGGCGCTTTTGTTGGGCTTATTTGCGCCATCCCTTGCATCTTCCTTTGGCTTAAGCCAACGGACACATCGTTTGACCAAACCCATCAATCATCCCGGAAAACGCCGGCACTTTCAGTGTTTAATTCACACCAAGCTACGCCAATAATGTCAATGTCAGCGATCACCAAAATCCTGATTGCCAATCCGAAGTTTGTCACGATGACGGTTGCCTATTCCCTGGTGGCGTTCATTCGGGAGATTGTCGGTACATGGTCAACGGTATTCCTGGTAAATGTTTTGGAGGTGAACTCGGCTTCTGCTGCGACAATATCATTGATAGTGCCAGTAACGGTCATGATCGCCTCAAATTTCAACGGATTTTTTGTCGATCGGGCACAAGACAGCAAACGCATCTTGATAATGCAAGTTGTACCGGTTAGTATCAAGTAGCATTCGAATATTATAGCCCCGCCCTGTTCAGATTCACTCAGCACAAGAAAGTTATCGGTTTCTCCCAGTTTTGCTTGGACCTGTTGGCCCAGCGTGTGATATATTCACCCTAAAGCCCATACCTCAACAGTATATTGATATTGATCAACTCATTACGGTGTCTGTGGTTGATCAGGCTGCATTACTATGTCTGGCATCGTCTGCCAGCGTAGCCGTCATGCTGTTACAGCCTAATGGCGCATTACCAATGTGGCTTGGAATTACGATACTGGCTATGATCTCGTTGGGCTGCGAGATCCATAATGGGTTCATAGAAGGATTTCAGGTGACTCCATATTATAATCAACTTCGCAACGCTTTTTATGGTCACCAAAATCTATTTAAGTAGAGTCCTTAGTCGGGCAATTTATTCAATATTTCACAACCTTCTGAAAATCTAATTTGTTGTAATGAGAACTAACGAACATTTTTATCTCAAAGGTTGTTGCTCTATCGGTATCCGTCAACAGGCCGGCGACGGTTTCGGGGTTGTTGGCGTTTTGCAGCAACATCAGCTCCGTGGTTTCGACGGTTGCCGTCGGTTCGATAGTTGGGTCCCAATCAGGGCGGATAGCTTGGCTATGGATATTCGCCATGATCACGTGTGGATCGTTCGCCGCATCCCTTATCAGCTTGGTTTCCCTGAGATTAGGTTGTGCCCTAGAGCTGACTCCCGTCGCGTTGTCGGATCCATCGGTTGCAGAGCTGGTTGCCGAACCGGTGATCAGCGCATTGGAAAGCGGCCCGATAACTTCTCACGTTGGCCACACAGTCGGCAATCCATTATGATGATCAAATATAAATATAAACTGGTTTAGGCTTATTATTTCCGTTAAGGGGGTTGTCTCATATTGTACACCTTGCTGGGTTTGCTCATATCCGATTCTATACCGGCATCACCCTATTGCTGTTGTCTCTTGTATCGGTTATGTTGATTACAAGTTGTGAGCAGATTTTAATTTGTTTTCCGACCTTATCAGTAGAACAACGTGTTCGATTTTGAGTGATTCGCGGAATTTATGAATGATTTATTTGATCTGGATGAAGTTTTCCGCCGCTTTGGCATCGGTTTTGGGAATGTCAATGGTTAGTACCCCGTTGTGATATTCGGCCGAAATCTCTCCAGCATTGACATTTCTCGGAAGGCGGATAGAGCGTGATGAATATCCGTACGAACGTTCTGAGAAGCGAATATGCTCCTCTTCGTTATCATCAGAGCGCTCTTCCCTATGTTCAACGGAAACCGTTAGAACGCCGTTTTCAGCGTTCAGCTTAATCTCATCTTTTGCTGCTCCTGGAACCTCGACCGAGACCACGTAGTTCTTATCGCGTTCTTTCAGCTCCATTCTCATCTGGGGTGTTTGTCCCTGTAAGTTACCGAGGAGTTGACGATTAAGATCGTCGTGGAAACCAAATAGTGATAGACTCATGGGGCTCTTATCTACAGACTGTGGTAGTTTTGAAGATGTGTTGATCGTGTAACTGTTTTGAAAACGGAAAACATATCA
The DNA here is from genome assembly GCA_900404475.1 of Spongospora subterranea. Lineage (NCBI taxonomy): Eukaryota > Endomyxa > Phytomyxea > Plasmodiophorida > Plasmodiophoridae > Spongospora > Spongospora subterranea. The sequence continues at coordinate 88,017 of OUQQ01000004.1, read as the reverse complement.
TAATCGGGCCACTATATGTAGTGTGATTTCGGTCGTGGAATATTCCGAAACATACAGTTTTATGGAATATTCCACGAATCTCAGACTACTTCCGGTTATTGATTCTTCAGGGTTCATCATCTCTTATGATTTGCTTATGCTACAACGATGACCCCAATTCATGTGAAAAAGCTTCAAACGCCGTTCCTAAGAAACATCTGCTATCTGCTAACATTTGCTGGAGCGGCTCGACCGACGAAGGCATGATGCACCATTGATCATCAATCAGATAATGGCTAGATAATACAATGACGTCTACACCAGTGTCACGTGAATGTACATACATTTTCCCGTCCTGATACGTTTCAACGCATCTCAACTGTAGCGAACAATTTTGGACCCACTTGAAGACGCGACACTACCACTGGCCGAGTCATGGCTGAGTGTGTAATCAGGCGGTGCCAGTTTAAGATGACTCATATTCGTTGAAATATCAAATTCAAAATTGTCATAATAAATTTGGATGGACAAAGAAAGCATCGTTTGTTGAGATTAAGCAAAATTCTCGTTCTTACGCTGAGGCGCCGGATACCACAAGCTTAAATAACAAAACGGGACCGGTGAACAAAACAACAGATCAACGGTGCTAACAGAAATATCGATATGACGACTCGATCAAAGTCTGAGAACCCCGGGTGATAAAACAATGACCTCAGAGTTTTCGTCATGATGCCAATTCTGAAAGATTAATTGTACATTGGTCAGCAACAGAAACGCCCTCGGTATTGTTCAGCTCTTTCTGAATTGTGCCCAGATCCGTAGCATGCTTGATAATTATATGGTAAGTTGGCAGTCCCAACGCAACGGCATCCACGAGATGATTGAATGGCCAGGCGAACTCGTGTGCCCAAACCGCCACCCACGGACGCACATTATTTGCGCAATTTGGCGTTATGTCGGCGAGCCGGAAGCGGTCTTCATCTCACGTGACCTTGGAGGAAAAACTGGCCAGGAGGGAGCCCATTCTTGTGTCTGTCCAGCAGCTAAAAGAACGATGCAAACGGGTTTTGGAGGCGGTATCGGCGCATGAGTTCGCCTGGCCATTTAATCAACCCGTGGATGCCGTTGCATTGGGACTGCCAACTTACCATATCATCATCAAGCATCCCATGGATCTGGGCACAATTCAGAAGAAGCTGAATAATGACGAGTATGCATCTGTTGCTGAGTTCACTGCCGATGTTCGGTTAACCTTTCAAAATTGTCATGTGTTCAATGACAAAAATTCAGAGGTAATAGGTTTATCATCCTGTGTTCTCTGGAGTTTGATCGGCTTTGATTGACAAATTTCTGATAGTATCAATGGTTTTTCAACTCGTTCACGTTATGATTACATTTTTATCTGGTTCACCTTTTTGCTTACTTGTCTAGCGTGTTGTATCGCATTACTACTTCGTTCATCGTATGGACGATTGTTGCTGAGATTCTAACAACGTTTGATATTCGTTTATCGAAATTTTTATATTGATTTTGCTATTCTTTTTCAAAGGAAAACAAAATGTGAGCTACTTGTAATGAAACAGTTAATTTTACTGTGAGGTCTGTTTGATTGGTTTACGAGCTCAACAATTACTTTTTAGGTTTGGAACATGGCGATGGAAGTCGCAACTTATTTCGAATGGCTGCTGCTGCATCACGTTGCCCATTGCATTGCTGATGAGTCTGGCAAAGGCGAAGGCAATGGGTTAGTTCAAGGCACAGATCTCCCTAATTATGCCAAGCGGCTTGTTTCAATTGGGACCGATATCAGGTTCATCAAATTACTATGGTTACTTTTTTTGTATTAAAGTTACGCAGAGCACCGCTTGAACATCCGGCTAATTCAGCAGCATGTGGCGTTTGCGAGCAGCCAGGCAATCTCCTTTGTTGTGACGGCCCGTGTTTGCGCTCGTTTCACATCTCATGCGTTGGCCTGCCCGAATTTCCCTCCGATGAAAGATGGTTTTGCTCTGATTGTCAAATGAAATCCCATCAATGCGCTGTTTGCAGTGAACGGTATTTGCTGATTTGGCTTTGCGGTATTCCTCTGGATAAATTTTTTCACTAGGGGAACAGATTTTGTTGACGTTTTCCAGTGTGGTCATGTGGCATGCGGTTTGTTCTTCCATCTAGGCTGTGTGAACCCACACGAATTAACCAAGAAGAAGTCGAAAACTCGCGGCACGAACCGCGGAAATTTCATCTGTCCACATCATTCTTGCACAAAATGCAAGCAACCCGCGCATTCAGCATTGCTTCTGCAATGCAATCGATGTGTTGATTCATATCATATTGATTGTCTTGTTTCCGGATCCATATGTATCAATGCACGATCTATTGTCTGTCCCAAACACGACATAGGATCTTCCCTGGGTTCACTAGAGGCGGTGGCCAGCACAAAAGCCGACGATCCTTGGGCGCTGAATCACCTGTTTGACCATTTGAAGTTTGTTAGGCCAAAGTTTGCTACCATGCTGACCGTGCACCCGTATTTGCAGTGTCGCATGCCATGGCAACCTACCCCTGATTACATGAACTATGCGTTTAGCGGTGAAGTGGGCAAAATGGTTGCTGAAAGACGGAAATCCTAATTAAATGAATATAATTATTGTCATGGACTCATGGGGCAAGCGTAACAGTGATGAACGTGAAATATTTATCGCTATGGAACGTCTGGAATGTTAACCTGGGAAAATACTTTAATCATTATCGCCTTTAATGTTTGTATTTGTTCATAAATATGCTATTGCGAATGGGTCAATTATATTCGGTGTATCGAGACTGCGTTGCTAAGACAGAGCTTGGTTTATCGCATTCATGTATGAAGTCTCAAGCGTCTCGAATTAGTTTCACCATAGCGTTAGCGGATTGACTGTCTGCCTCAAGACGATTGACTGCACAGGCTCACTGACACAGAACTTCGACGCAGCAACAGAAGCAGTTAGAGCGTTTTCACAATTCAAAAGAGTTACATTAAAAAACCAGGACTCGGCATCATGACCAGACAGTGCATCGACGCAGATGGATTCTGCGAAAACAGAGGCGAACTGCTGCAGGTCTGGTAGACACTCAAGCACATTTCTCCACACTTGCTAAACCGCCTTGACCACCTTCATGTCATTTCCACCAACTGGAACAGATATGAACCAGGTTGCAAATGTTGCTCCGAATTGTGACAAATCAATATTATACTAATATCAAACCAATGCGAGCTCGTTTAAAGGGCGAGACTATCGCGTTTCAACGTTTTGCAACCGTTGCGCTTTGATATTCCCATCATCCGGTATACGAAGGATTGACTGACCCGATTTCTGAAACATATCAACCCGGATGCAGAATCCCTACCAACCGCAGGGCTACGGTAGTGTTCGTCAGTAATGGTGTTCAGCCTCACCCTACCTAGCCCTGGTGTCTTATTATATGACAATAACGGGGATCTTTGAAACAGTAACAACTCAAAGAAGCCATATTTACCATGAGTCCATGACTCTCCAGCGAAGACGTGAGGGTCAAATATACCAGAGAGACGCGGGTTTCTCGACAATGTCTTGGTCAGAGATTGGGTCGTATAGGTTATGTTGGAACAATAAACACTGTGCGCCTATATTGTACCAAGCAGTGATTTATTCAATGATGTGTCATATATGGTCAATAATGTCATACATTCTCAAACAAGGGTGATTCCGACTATCGAATTTCATCCCCGGATATGATCGTTCCTTATCGAGTTTCCACTGTCATCACTGAATGTGCGGGGGGTGCTCATGACCGGATTTTTCGATGACTTCGACGACGAGGCGCTTGCAGCATTAGATATCAGCAGTCTTTATGAAGGCGCTACGGATCCATTTAAATCGCTACCGGGTCATTCCCGTCCCGCCTGTCGACAAGTTTCGATAAATTCTTATTTCGAACCATCCATTCCTGAAGCTGTAGATCCACAGCTTGCACTGTCAGAGTTTAATGATGGTCTTAAGATCCCGCTAGTTAATGACGTCAATGCAATTTGTACACTTTTGTACCCGATAAACTATCCCAAGCGCGACTATCAGGCCAAATGTGTGGAATCAGCTGTTCATGTTTGTCAATAGAGTTTACCCCGTTTTAGACTTGATAATTGATACATTTTTGAAATTTAGAAAAATACCCTTGTGGCACTGCCTACTGGTCTCGGTATATTTCTCTCCATAGAAATTTCCTTCACTTGCTTGACGCTTCTACAGGGAAGACGTTTATCGCTTCGGTGCTGATGTGCAACATGCTACGTTGGTATCCTACAGGACGTTGCGTGTTTATGGCTCCAACACGGCAACTTGTTTTGCAACAGGTTGGACAGCGAAATTCACTTATCATCTCTAATCCCTATTTGAGTAGGCCCGAGCTTGTTCGGAAATGGCTCCTATCTCAAACGCGACGATTTTAGCGCTCGTTGACATACCCCCGAGGTTCGATTACATTTTTGTCGTCTTTTAAGTTTTGAACATTGATGTACAGTGCTCGAGCACCAATTTGGCAAAGCCATAGAGCCATATTCTGTACTCCTCAGATAGTGGAGAAGGATATTCAAAGTGGTACTTGTCCCCTTGATGAAATCGTTTGTCTCGTTTTTGACGAGGTAAAACTCTATAAGGAGTAATATCGTTTACTTATTGACGTATCATATCAGGCACATCATTCGAAAGGCAATGCAGCCATGGCAGGCATCGTAGCCAAAAGGCATGCAGTAGGCGGCGCTTTCCGTGTTCTGGCACTTTCGGCAACTCCTGGTGGCAATCGAGCGGCGGTTCAAACTGTAATCGACAATCTTCTTATCTCGAAAATCGAAGCATTCAACCGCGAAGATCCAGATATTCGAAAGTACGTGCAAGTTGTCGTTCAATTTTGACTTCCGACTCATTGCAGTTATTAACAAGATATGTTAACGAAAGAACAGAGGATTTCGTTGTCATACAACCAACCGAACCTATCGTCAAGTTACTGGTAAACACTATCAATTGCATTCTGATTGGTGCTTATTTTTACCAGATGCTCTTAGATAACGTTTGCAAGGAACCCCTCAAGGTGCTACAAGATGCAGGGCTCATCGTATTTGAATCCGTCTTTGTTCTTACATCAAATTGAATATTGGTAAAGGATTACCCTTTGGGATCACTTGGTCCTAACCATTTTCATGGGGATCGCTTTGCCGACAGGTTGCGTCAAAAAGGACTGGTGCGTTTAATTGACACTACCCAAGTACCTCTGTCTTACACTTTTTATTTACCTCAGCAAGGAAATTGGTCAATCCTGAATAACAAGTCAACGCTACAGGCGCTGCTTTTAGCTCGCCATTATTTGTTCAACTATTCCATTTCTGCGTTCCTTCTTCAACTAGAATGCGATTTTGGCTCAGGAGCGTGCTCCAACAGTGTCATGACCAGTGCGGGAAAATCGGCACCAATGGGAATGCTCAAAGAACTGGCGAAGTGCGTAATTCCCGCCATTTTTTTCCGTTATTCAATTCATTGACCTTGTTCCTGCTGAAGAGATTTTCTGGAAAGAAAATATGTTCATCCAAAGATCGAACGCCTTTGTCAGATATTGGAGAATCACTTTGGAGTGCATTCTGCCAGTAAAGCAATTGTTTTCGTTGAATATAAACTCTGGTATCTCAGTAAGACTTCTTCATGGGGTTCTCTAATACTTTTGGTATAGTGTCGATGAAATCGTAGAAAAAATCTCGGGTTGCGTAGGAATTAAGCCGATTCGGTTCGTGGGACAGCAAAAGTCCAGCGGAGCTGGTTGGTAATGTACAACTGTCGCCACCGATTATTTAGTCCTATTCAGGGGATACCGCTGGTATGCGGCCAAAAGAGCAGAATATGGTTGTCAATGAAATTGCAGATTACTTGTCGTGTTGACCAACTTCTCTTCAGGCACTGGATCAGTTTCGTAGTGGCCATATAAATGTTCTTGTGGCGACATGCATCGGAGAAGAGGGACTTGACATCGGTGAAGTCGATTTAGTTATTGCATTCGATGCGGCAAGCTCAGCACTTCGAATGACTCAACGAATGGGTCGAACTGCTCGGCAGGTTTGCCCTTTCAAATCTATAGTGTTGATTCGCTGATAAAACCGAATTTCAGAGAACAGGGCAATGCATATCACTTTTGATGGATGGGAACGAGATGAGAACTCATCAAAATAATTTAAAAAAGGTTGAGACGTCATTCAAACTTCTTAGCTCTGGCGCCCTTGTCCTTTCTACAATACCGTGTTCAATACGGCCACCTCGACTTCCTTTGCATACTTCCTTTGAAAAGTGTGACATCACCACGTGGGAATCTGCAACTTCGACCAAGAAACGCACAAACGTTGTGCCGGTATTGTTTTTCTTTATGTTTTCGCATGATTGCCCTTTTATGGAGTTTTTCAGCCTCATCTTCCGTCAACTATTAGAATTGTGTTGAACGCACACCAGCGAAAGGAATTGGAACCTTGGACGTTAACTCAGGGAACTTTCAACTCCATAAGTCCAATGAATCTTTTGGAAAATGCGGAGCGGGTAGACAACTTCGGCGACCTCAATGTTTTCGTTTGATACTTATCGTGCTCCAGGTTCAAGAGCCATTGCAGCGGCTTACGCTGCCGTCATCTACTTCAAAAATGTTCGTCAAAATTATGGCTTCTGTCGTTCAGGTGTTGTTTATACCTGACTTATTCGTTGATCACGTCTAATATTATTCCAGCTTCGACTAGGTTGTACCCGGTTTATTGACCGTGACGTTGAAGGTTCCGACTCAGACATAGAGTGCCAGCCGTTAGGGAAGGTTGTTTCACCACAAGGACCCAACGTTTGTCCACAGAGGCAGTCTTTTTTATCACCGGAACGATTTTCGCCACTCGATTCTGAAGAAGAACTAGAAAACCTTTTGAATGATGTCGATCTGATACTTAGTCAAAATCATGTTGAACTTCGCTCCCCTGGCCGAAAGGAGACCAGCTCGTGTTTGATTAGTCATAATCAAAGCGAACCTTTACCCCTTGCTGTTCAGGTTGCCAAGAAGACGGAAACACGACCAGTCGGCTGCAGTGTTTCTCCAAAGAGTTGCAACCGGAACACATCCACAACGCAAAAGAAATCGCGATATAAGCAATCCAAACTTTCCGTGATCCCATCACTTGCTGTCACCGAAGCTAATAGTATCTGCACGGAGCAAACAGCTTTGCAAAACCAAATGCTCAGATTCTTGCTGTCGCGCAGGAANCTTGCTGTTCAGGTTGCCAAGAAGACGGAAACACGACCAGTCGGCTGCAGTGTTTCTCCAAAGAGTTGCAACCGGAACACATCCACAACGCAAAAGAAATCGCGATATAAGCAATCCAAACTTTCCGTGATCCCATCACTTGCTGTCACCGAAGCTAATAGTATCTGCACGGAGCAAACAGCTTTGCAAAACCAAATGCTCAGATTCTTGCTGTCGCGCAGGAAGGAGCAAAATTTCTTCTGGCGTCATGACATGAGATTTAATCCGGAATCGGAACCATCACAATCTTCAAGTATCATGTTTTGCAAAACCAAGTTTACGCGGCCGAAGATCGGTAAAAATGTCCCACGTTTGTCTTTACTTGACAATTGCCTTCCTGCCCTTGCAAGGTTTCATCCTATGCAAAAGCCAAAATTCAAATCCAGTTCGGATGATCCGGATAGCCGAGAAAGCCTGAATCGCATACAGTGCCGTTCTCTCCATACACCTATTGAAGTGTCTAGTCCAGAATCAATTCATGTTAGAGGCCATCTTGCTTGCACACAGGTTTTCACCACTTCGAAGAGTTCTCCATTCGAAAATAGTATACGCTCGGGCGGTGTTTCGTCAGCAGTCCGCGTTGAGGATCCTATTATTGTCCTCGAAGGCCAACAACTTAGCGCTTCCGCATCACCCTTGTCTTCGTTATCATCCGGATTTAAGTCTTTGTCAAACACAAACGTTCACCCTCCGGACCTGTCAAGAATTCGCCGTCACGATTCCCTAGAACCGCCTCTCAATCTTAGTCATCCCAGTTCTCTAATCAGACCCAGTTATACCCCGAATAGGAAGAGGTCTTTACCATTATTATCTACGGTAGACTACCAACCATCCCCCGGCCCCAGCTCTGGCACGCCAATCAGACGACGCAAACGCATTGTTTTGCCCATTTTCAAGGAAACCCATCGTAAATCGGAGCATTCTTCAAAATTACAGGTGGTGATTGTAGCTATCCGTCCAGTCGTATGCTCATTGTTTTTCAACTAGCGTCTAAGAAGAACAAATGATTATGTGAAACCGAAACGTGGCGATAAAGTCGTTTATTCGCCTATCGGTAATGCGACTCAAGAGCAAATAAGGAAAACAGGAAAGACGTTTCTTGACTTTGAAACCGAACACAATGGGTCCGATATCTCATCAGATGAAAACGTTGATAGCTGTGAGGATAACAACAGGTATTCTAATATTTGTGCATCAGACACGACTCTGCGATTAACAGCTCTCACAGCTTCGTCTGTAGCTCCCCATTCTCTGCACCCACCCATAAAGGAATATATCTGCAGTCGCTACTCAGCCAAGTGGTAATCACGCCCGCTGTGTCTGATGAGGAGTCTGTAGAGAAGTCGCCCAGCTCATCAGATAACCACACACATTAATCACAATTCAATAGATGAACATAGATAATAATTATAATACTCGGCAATCTTGGCATTTATACGCTTTTTTGCTAAATGACAAATTGAGAATACGCTGTATTTTCAGCAAGTTTCGCAATGATTGTTTAAACAAAACGGATCCGAAATTCGGAAGTCATATTCCTAATGCGACCTTCACTGGGATGTGGGACATGGATTCTTCTTAGAAGTTGATATTGCCATCTACTAATATTCATCATCCATTCGATCCATCCCCACATTTGAAAAATAAATGCATCATTTGTCTGGCAACCCAATCGTGAACCGGTGTTGAGGGATATTAACGATAATTTAAGCAATGTAGCTGACAATAGTTGTTGTTGTCGCTACAACACGTAGTTACGGCGGTTGTCGTTAATAAGCGCTGAGTATATGAACAGCGGAAATTCGGCGACTGTTGCGCGTCAAGAAGAAGCTATGAGTCTTTTGATTAATTTGTCATTGCCATTGAGTCAACATGTTTCAATCCTTTCTGAGCAATCACCTTTAACAGGACTTGAGCCAATCCGAGAAGTGCTAACCTCACTCAGTACAGTACACAATTGGTACTGAGTTCCAGCAATGCACACCATTGATGATTGAGCATCAATGCCCATACAGTTATGGATATTGACAAGGTAGACACTCATCAAGCAGTTGGCAATGACCCTCAGTAAACAAAAATAATATGATTACATTCTGCTAAACGGCGACGATGAAGCTCTAAATGTGATGTAATGATGCAAGAACTTCTGCAAAATTCTAAAACATTGACAACTATGTTCTTATTCATTAACCAGATATCAGTTAAATCGAGGCGCATTTCTGCAGGTGCTTTCGGTCTATTGTAAACAACTATCAATACAACAATTTTACCATTTCGCTGGTAAAGTACGGCCCAAACGGGTGGAACGACCGCACAGTATGCTTGCATTGATTCATCAATGCGGCAACGTTGGTTAATTGGTCAATAGGTTTTCCCCCAATGGTTTGAGGAGCGGCGGGCACTCAAAAAGAGACCCTCATGGGCTAATGATGATTATGTGGATTGACAACTGTGGCGGGCACAATGACACCGAAGAGTTGCATAATGTCCTCGCAAAGAATAACACAGTTATTGGGCGATTTCCACCGAACGCCACGGATCTGGTCCAGCGTGCAGATTCTTTTGTGATAAGCATAATCAAAGACGCGTGGACAGCACGTTGAGAACGTGCGAAGCTTGATATGATTCACATGGGACATTGGTCTGATGCAGCTCGGGCGGCGCATCTTCTGGCAAATTGGTCAACCCTGGCAACAAACCTTACCTCCAGCTTATGGCTGACGCGGTACGCGACGTTAATTCGCAGCGAGACGCGAATGGGTTAACGTATGCACGAAAAGAGATGATTCGTTGGGGGTTGTCGTTGGATATCAACGGTCAATGGAGCGAGCAACCGGTTATTAATTGGCAGAATCCTGCATTTTGAAGGATGTCCAGTCGAAAGTGTTTAAATACAGAAAAAACCCGTCACCGGTGAGATCCCGCTTTGGGGTCATACGTCGTCCTATTCGCCTTACGTCTCACAACGCCCTGAACGGCGCCTCACGGCTAATGTCGCCCTGAAAAGTGCCAACTGCTAATGTCGATGATCGCAATGCCAGTCATATCAAAGTTCGTCAGAACGTACTGCAAGAGTTAGTGGAGCTGATGGTGCTCCTGGAATTGGCCCGTCGAATTCGCGAAACGCACGATGTGCTAATGACACGTGATTCCGTTCTGCGGCTCAACACGTCATCGATCCAGTGGGTGTCGCTCGTCGCCGCAGACATCGCCTGCAGCACGGATCATTGACCGACATCCTAGCACCTAGCCATCGCCTTGCGATTCCAGACGCACCATCAGCTCCACTGACTCTTGCGGTACGAACCTTGATCCTTTCGTTCTGAAAAAAAAAACCGTTTTTTTCAATCGATAATTGTCAAACTTATCGTAATGATCGGGCCCAATACATGGAGGATAGCGTCCCCAGTGAAATGCTTCTTTGAATTCTTTGTTGATATGATACACAATATCAACCAGCTTAATCCCGACCTTAATTAGGCTCTGGGCGTCATGAAGCCAAGCTGGCTGTTGGGTCAGCGGCCACTGAAGCGATAGGTCGCGCCATCTCGTGCTTATTGATCCAGCGTCTAAGCGCTCGAGTGGTGACAATGATGGAGCGCTCATTCTTCAAAACATCGCCTCTGGCGAATCTGCGCCGCATATTTGTCTTGCGCTGTCGCAATTAAGAAATCGAATTTTGTTGATTGATCCGAAGCCTTTTCTTTACGTGTTGAAGCATGATTCTGATTTTTATACAGGTTTCTGCTTGGCTTATTCGCAAGTTCGCTCGCAAGAGTTGGCGGTACATGGGTGCGTATAGAGAGAAGATTGGTCAGAATTTGACTGTCAAACAGGTTGAGTACGCGGCCAGGAAATATCGACGTCATCGTTCCGTCCCGCAATCTATTATTGACAAACTGTGATATATTTACACAGTATTGCAATACTCATCTTGTTCAAGAATTTTTGTTTAAAACACTGAGAGAATAGAGAAAAAACCGAACTCACACAACAGAACGTTATTTGAGGCAGTGCGCAACTTTGGGAAGACTGTTGGTGAGTTAAGATGGCCGGTAATGTATCTATGGATATTATTACTGATTTTCACCGATCATGTTCCAATGATCGAAAACGTCGATAATTTTGAGTGGCCAAAGGTCAGTCATAATTCGAAATCAAAATTTCTATTTCAATCGCGCATCTTAGAATTGCAATTACAATCGGTTTATTCAGTTGTAATCCGATTTCATTACAGTTTCGCAAGCGATATCAGATACTCCGTAGCTTGTGTGGGAGAGTTGGTTGAGTTGAGGTCTCCGGCACTGTTGCGTTGTTTGCTGTTTTGGCCCTGCCATGAAGGTAAAAATATTTTTCCAGTGAGTCATCCAACTTCTCCGTGACGGCGTCAACGAAAAACTCCGCGGAGTTCACACTGACCCGCTGTGACCGACTGACGTGACTTGGGCAGTAATATATCGGCAACGCGTCGTGAAGTACCGGCAGACGCGTTAGAAGGGGATATCGTTTCTTTATCTCTTGACGCTGTTGTTTAGTGTAGTCGTTGGAGTATCAATTACATACCGATCTGACGAATTATAACACCCCGAAGAGAGGAAGGATCGATTATACAAGGCGTTTCGGAGGAAGTGTCGGAGTAGGGCCGCAAATCAGTAAACGGGTCAAGGCCGTCTCGGTAGAGTCAATGTCGGTCCCTGACCCAATAAAGCCCTTTGATGGGGTCAGCATTGCTGTCCCTCAGAGGAAGGATCGCTTCCCTGAGGATAATGCTTCCATTATATCCCAGGTTCTCTTCCTCTGGGTAGCTCCACTTTTTGGAATCGGTCGTAAGCGCCCATTACAGGTCAGTCCGAGTTCGCTTGATGCTTCAACATTTCCAATTATACACTAATTCATCATTGTTTACCATGTATTTTAGTCAATGTGTTTGTGTTTTTTTGCCAAATCCTCTGAGATGGTGTATCTGACATAATAATGTTCCAAACCAGGATTCGGATGTCTGGGAGATGAATGACCGTGATCGAGCCGAGAATATATATCCCAAATTTATAGCTGAATGGGAAAAAGAAAAAGCCTCTCCGAATCCGTCGTTAGCGAAAGCTTTGTATCGAATGATCAGATTCAAGTTCTGGGTTGGTGGATTTTTCAAGATCTTCAATGATGCATCCCAGTTTTCTGGTCCGATCATCTTGAGCCTGTTGATCGTTTGGGTTCAATCAGCAGACCGAAACGTCGGAATCGGTATTTCTAAAATTCTTACTCAGATATGCAGTTTTACCAATTTTTATAGGTGTTGGACTCAGTGTTTTCATGTTTGTGTTCCAGGTTGGTCGCAGTATATTCCCGTCTGCAGGATCATCGCTAATTCGTGCTCCAAAATAGATGATTGGCGCACTTGCTGAAGCCCAGTTCTTTCAAAACGTTATGCGGTGTGGTATGAACGCTAAAGGGGTCCTCATGTTGGCAGTTTTCAAGAAAACGGTAAGAATCGCTCTCATTGTGTTCAAGCCTCTTGTCATGCTCAGCTATAGATCCGTTTGTCAAACGCATCGAAGCACAAAGTGTCTACTGGGAAGATCAACACGATGATTGCAGCAGATACGGACGCAATTAACCAATTTATTGGCAGTGCCCACAACCTGTGGTCTGCTCCATTTCGTGTCATTGTAATGGAGATCAAACTGTCCTGTCGGCAGATCTGCAATTGAACGCGTATTACAGGTCGCAATTGCGCTTATCTTCGTGCAGCTGAAATGGTCAGGAATGATCGCGGCACTTTTGTTTCCCATTACGATCCCATTACAGAAATATGTAAGATTGTTTTCGCGACATGTTGAGGGTGTTATAATCTTAAAACAGGTTATCGCCAAAACTGGAAACTACACTAAGGCCTCATTAAAATCCACAGACGCTCGTGTGAAAGTCATTGGTGAAGCTCTTTCGTCGATGTCGGTTGTTAAATCGTATAACTGGCAAAGTTCTTTTCAAAAAAAAGTTGAGGAAATCCGCCACGAGGAATTACGGCTTATTCGATCAGCCCAATACTTGCAAGCCTTCAATTACATGGTTGTCATGAGCCTTCCGATTGTGGTATCAGGTCCAAATTGATGTTTTTACGATGTTTCCTTTATCGGTTGACGGTACATAGTCGTCGCGTTCATGTTCCATGTCCTTGTCTTCGAGAATGAGCTCACGGTCCAGGAGGCGTTTACATCATTATCCCTTTTCTCGGTGTTGACGTTTCCCTTGTTTACGCTGCCAATGGTGTTGAACGATTTGATTAATGCTAGAGTTTCTATCAGTCGCATGCAGAGTGTAATCAGAGATATCATATTTCCCTATCAACATATTGACCTTCCTTTGCCGGTTGCAGTATTTTTTAGAGCCTGATGTTATTGAGCCTAAAAGACTTGTTGTCGACCCATCCCTTCCGGACATTGAGATCAGAAACGCATCATTTTCCTGGCAACCCAATGGTGAACCGGTGTTGAAGGATATTAATGTTAAGATTGAGCACGGTAATTGACAGTGATGAGGATGGTCGCTACGTCACGTATTTACGACGATCGTCAGGTCAACTAGTCGCTGTCATTGGCCCAACAGGCTCCGGAAAATCGTCCCTTATTTCTGCAATTTTACAAGATATGGAATGCTGCAATGGTTCTGATTCTGTGACATTAAGAGGATCTGTTGCCTTCGTTCCACAGCAGGCTTGGTATGGATGCCGATTCAAAACATGCTAATGTGTCCAGCTAAGAGTATTTTCTCAGGATTTTTGGTGGTTCACTTCGCAATAACGTCATCTTCGGTCATCCCATGGACGATGCCGCGTTCGATCGGACTGTAGAATTGTCATGTTTGGGCCCTGATCTTGATCTGCTTCCCAATGGTGCTGATACTGAATTGGGCGAGCGTGGCATAAACCTCAGGTTTATTCATTTTGAGAATGATTTCTTATTTTGAACCATTTTCAGCGGTGGGCAAGCCCAACGTACAAGTATTGCCCGCGCTGTATATTCTAATGCCGATGTTTATCTTTTCGACGATCCACTGAGCGCGTTAGACGCTCATGTTGGTCGTCAAGTGTTCGATTCTTGCATTAAACAAGCCCTATCTGGGCGCACCCGAGTACTCGTGACAAATCAACTGCAGTTTTTGTCTCAAACTGACAGAATCATTATGCTGAAGGTAATCTATCCTGACAATGATTGATTTTTTTTTTTGACTTCGCCTTAGGATGGCAAAATCATTGAAGCAGGCACGTTTGATGAGTTGCAGGCTTCAAGTCCAGCATTTCGCTCTTTTATCAGCTCTGATTCAATTCAGAGAGGTGAATCCGATTCTGAATCTGAACCAGAACCTGTCATATCGAATCAACCTGTGTCAACAGTTAAAGTACATATTATACTTGTCGCAATTCCATTCAAGGAGCTGACATTATACTTTCAGACAGTTTTGACCCCTAAACCTGAGCAGATCAAGGCCCGCGATAATGGTGGCTTAGTCGTTGCCGAGGAGCGAGAAGAAGGAATCGTCAAGGTGCATTTCAATTCTGATCTCTTTAGCTTCTTTCCGATTTTTCTTAGCGTCGCGTCGTCGTTTATTTCCTGCGCGCGTTTGGTGGTGCTCTAGCTGTTCTTCTTTGTATTGGCACCTTACTTCTCAGCGAAGGGGGACGTGTTTCCAGCGTTATATGGTTAAAATACTGGACAGGAATGTCCTCTCCGCCGCATGGTGAGCTGTTTACATTCTTCTTTCGATGAGCTCATATCCGCTTTAGGTCCGATGTTCTATCTTCTTATATATGTCGGTTTATCGTTATCGGTCGCTCTTTTCGTCTACTTCTGGCGGCTAGGTCTCGCGTATTATAGCCTCCATGCGTCATCCCGCTTACATAAAGTCATGTTCGCCAATCTGCTTCGGGCCCCGATGCTGTTTTTTGACCAGAGCCCTTTGGGTCGGCTAATTTCAAGGTTTTCCAAAGATGTTAGTATGTGAATGTGGTTCTGCCCTTTATTTCTAAGTCATTGTCAGATATCGGATCTGGACAAAGTATTCATCAGCAGTTTCAGTCTTTATGTCGCAGGCCTTGCTCAGACGATCAGCACTTTCGGCGTCCTTGTTTACTACGTTCCAATTGTATGTTTCGTGGCGTCTTCTCGTGTAGTAACTTAATGGGTAGTTTTCGCAGATACTAGTGGCGGCAACTCCCGTTTCCATTTTGTTTTGGATTGTCTATAAACGATTTACCGTGGTTTCTCGAGAAGTGCAGCGCCTCGACTCAATAACGAGATCTCCAATTTACACCCATTTCAGTCAATGCCTCAACGGTCTATCTAGCATTCGAGGTTGGTGAAAGTTGATTTTTTCCAAACCTCAGGGTGTTTAGTTATTTCAGCGTATCGAGCCGGAGATGCCGCTTGCGCTGAAAGCTCGACCAAGATCGACCACAATCAACGATTCACGTTGACGTCATTTAGTTGTAATCGGTGGCTTTCTATTCGCCTTGAACTTCTTGGTGGCTTGATGGCTTTGGGTTGCGCATTGTTTGTTGTCTTGCCGCTGGGAGTTGTTAATTCCATGGTAACTGCCGCTCTCACTGGTCCGTAACTCTTTTATTCTCTGCTCGATGTTAGCTGAAAATATTGGTTCTTAGGATTGCTGCTGAATTACGCATTGCAAATAACATCACTTTTCAACCGTAACGTGAGGGCTGGAGCAATGGTTGAAAACCAATTCAATTCTATTGAGCGAATTATGTTCTTCTCCGAGGTACCGCAAGAGGCTTCGGAAATCATTCCAGGTAAATTCACATGTTGAAAAGTTTATTACTCTTTGTAATTGTTTTTTCTTAAGGGCATCGCCCTCCGGTTGATTGGCCGTCGCAAGGCAAGGTCAAATATGTCAACGCCTCAATGCGATATCGAGACGGATTGCCTCTCGTTTTGAATAACCTGAGCGTGGAATTTCCTGCTGGGTGGGGTTTATTGTTTACGGCGTTGACCAATATCAACTTATGCAATCATAGATCTCGTATTGGCATCGTCGGTAGAACAGGTGCTGGAAAGTCTTCCCTTTTTGTCTCCCTATTCCGACTTCGTGAACTTGCGGAAGGATCGATCGAAATTGACGACGTGAATATCGCTTCTATTGGCTTGAGCGATCTTCGCTCTAAAATCACAATTATCCCGCAGACGCCGATGTAAGTGAGCATTCTGTGCCAACATTGATGTTGATTTATACTCACAGTTTATTCACTGGATCTGTCCGATTCAATCTCGATCCGTTTGACAATTTTACCGACGACCAAGTGTGGAATGCTCTGAAACGTTCTCACATTTATGATGTCATCTTTGCATTTGAAGATAAACTCGATCATTCAGTCGCTGAGGGTGGCGAAAATTTCAGTGTTGGTCAACGGGCGTTACTGTAAGTTTGTAATGATAATGTCCAATTTGTTTTGACTCCGTAAAGCTGCCTGGCTCGAGCACTTTTGCGGCAATCTCGCGTCATCGTCTTGGATGAGGCCACTGCTTCAGTCGATCCGAGAACTGATGAGCTCATTCAGAACACAATTCGCACAGAGTTCAAGCAATGCACATTATTAATCATTGCGCATCGTTTACATACAGTTATGGATAGTGACAAGGTAAACGCCATATTGAAAAGATGACAGCGACCTGGGTACTTAAACAGTCGAGTAGGTGTTGGTAATCGGCGACGGCAAAGCTCTAGAATATGGTGTACCGCACGAACTTCTGCAAAATCCATCTGGAGCATTGACAAGTATGGTTGAATCTACTGGACGAGAGACATCATCGCAACTGAGGCGCATCGCTTCACGGGCTGTTGAATTATTATAACTTTTATAGATGATTATCAATGTACTACTTTAATTTTTGAATGTTTATCTGCTGCTTGATGAGGATAACTTTTGCCGTTTCAAACGAATCTCTCCATTGTCGTCGTTACCTCCGTCTCCCTCGGATATTGTGATTAATCGCAGTTTCTGAGATCTATGTCAGCTAATTTGTTGTTGAAACACATTGGATAACGTACGAACTCACCGTTTCTTTCGCAAGCGTAATATATTTAGCGGCATCTACATGACCTGGCTCTAAATCAAGGGCATGTGTTAGATCTTTGATGGCATCGTCGAGCTTGTTTAAATTAATCATCGCGATTCCTCGTGATACGAGCGCGTCTACGCACTGTGGACTATGTTGAGTAGATATTTTGATGCAACTGACTGATGAAGCATACCTGTGGTTCCACATTCAAAGCATGAGAATAACATCTGACTGCATCAGAAAATCTATTCTGCCTAGCAAACTCGATTCCACGTGCGACGCTATTGAATAAAAACACGGTTAACGACAGCGACGTACAGTTAATGTTGGTACAGTGTACCCTTTCAGTGCCCAATCAATGTTTTGTGCAGCACGAAGATTATAGTGCAGATCACCAGCTTCACATCTAAATACGTCTTACTAGACCGATTAACCAAAACATGGTGGAAGTCGTACGGATGGCTTGAGAGAAGGGATCCGTGCTCGGTTACATTGAAAGCTTTTGACATTATCACCATACCATGCGGATTCTGAAATAAGGGATGACCTTTCAGCCTGTCAACAAATGACGGTAACGGGTCTGACGATGCGAGTGACATTATAGATCTGTTGAACGAATGAGCCAATTTTGGTTTGTCCACTTTAATTCTACTGACAATGATGTTCGATCATGCAGAGCTTGCGAAGGATGATTAAACCATGTCGACTGTCTCCAATGATGAAATGGCGATGCCGGAGGAATTGTAGAAACATTTGGAACAGACACCATACCTAACGGTATGTGATGCGATTGCTGTGAAGTAAGACGAGAGTTATCGAAACTGAAATAAATAACATCCGAATGTGTATCTATTGAAATCACCAATGCTGGGGGATTGTTAGTGGCCGGTGAATCACGAGGTCAAACGAAAAAAAACCTTTAACTTCGGTGCCTAGCGGAAACTGATCAAGAAGTTCTGATGGCAATAAATTGTGCCCATTGGGTTCGGTAAGTTCGCGAATGGGACATAATCCTTCGATTTGCATTTCTTTGAGGCCATCAAATATCGTTTCCGACAATTGACGCTTCTTTGGCACCGTTTTGTCAATTTCATTTTTGACGATTTTCTCGATTTGGATGGTAACCCCCTCAAGCGACTTATTGCAAATGAAGCCTGAAAGCAGACCCCATTATTATACTGAGAACAAGCAATAATGTGATTCCAACCGCCGACGACTAAATCAACCTCGAGGAGTTCAAAAACACCTCTTCTTTTTAGATATGTATCTATCTGTTTCGAAGGAGTATCTCCATCAAGATCGTCGAACGGGGAAAATGGAGAAATCGTTCGGTACGTAGGATGCTTAGTCACTATACAAACCCTCTGTGAAACCTTCGCTAAGCATGAACCATCCTAGCTGGATGAGGACGTTTCGAGTTCATCGTTGTGCTTACCTCCTTTACTCTCTGCGTGATGTATATTCGCGTTAATAAGCAGGTGACCTGCGAACCCTGATACGAAAAGAGACGCCACACGTTGGGCGACGGAAGGAATCAAATCGCGACGTGGGCTGGACGCGTACTGCAAATGAAGTGCAGCCGGGCTCATTGGGCGATCAGGGTGGATGAATCCTGACGGAATAGGACCATAGGATGGGCCTGGAGATGGCGAACTTGGCATTAAAGGCATGACAAAAGGTCAGATTATCATCCTTCGAAAGTGTAGTACTATGAAATATGAGGAGTGGTGTATTAATGACCTATCAATACATCACATTAACCCGTTACTCTTGGAAACATATAACAGAAACCCCGTACACAATGGTTATTGTGACCTGTACGTGTATTTATATCCTCATGCCGGGTCTCAGTTCTCAACGATAGATCGTTCAGCAAATGACTGTATTCTCGTTGTCATCTATTTTCGTGCGTTTTTTCTTTGCACGAATCTAGAAGTAAATTGCTAAAATGCATAAGCGTAAGTGTACTGATGAGCATGACTTTACCTTTTATCATGAAGACAAAGGCAATATCTTGCAGACTCGGTACAAGTCAATCTACTCTTTATATACCCAGCATCATTATAGCATTTTTACATTTTTGTTTCTTGCATTTATTTTGGAATTGCTGAAAGGAAAAAAATATAGGAGTAAGATTTAAGGTGCAGGTATCTGAGACTTTGTTGGAAATTAACTCGTAAGAATAGAGAATTATAGCTATCTTGGGCTCCAGACTTTGCGAATGCATAGAATATTGTTAATCATTGAATTGTGCAACTGCAGCCTGAATTTCGGTCTCGTACCCATTCGTTATCCTGTTCGTGAAAAGGATCGGTTTTTGCATTGATAAATGCCACGATTTTCGCCGCCGCTACTTCCGGTTGTGTGGCTTCCTTAAGCGCATTGGCCTCGAGTCGCAGATGCTCGAGTTCGGCATTCTTCTTGGCGAGTTGGTCGTCGCTCATGGCCTAGCACCAGACTGCTCGAGCAAGACAGACTGGAGCTCAGCAAGGTCTAGGTGTCCTTCTCCGATAGACACCTCGGGATGATTTCCGCGATATGCGTTTATCCTGATGTTCCAGGAATCGACAGAGTAAGCCAGAAAGGCAGACAACAAGGTAGGCACAAGACCTGTGGGTGAAGTGCAGAGTTAACCATTGATAACAGCCAGGCACACAATCATGTCTGATCAACAACCAGACACACAGTCAACCAACTGCCGCCAGATGTCAGCAACGCTAAACTACCACCCACGTTATTGATAACTGTACTGTGTTCCGCTTAGATCTCTTCTGTCGTCATCATGTCAATTCCTTCCAACAATCACATTTTTTCTGTATATTAACTAACACCCTGTTTGAGCTGGTCGTTTCAACAATAATGACAGATCTACTAATTTGAAAGGGTTTGCTACGTTGCAGAGGTCGCCGATTGTACAATAAAGATGTTTCTGGCGATGCCATAAGGAGTATCATTTTAACTGGGTCCATCGCAAAAAATCAACAACAAAGTAATTTTTTTACTGCCTTAGAAAAAAACAGCCGCTGAACTTTCTACATCGTGCGTTTCACAAGTATAAGGGTATAGATCACTGGGTACCGTCAAGTTAATCCTTAACCCATGAGAATAAGGAGTCGCAATGGCGCAAACACGTTTACAGATAAACCAAATATCGATGATGATCAAGCAGCAAGACCAAACCCTAGGTTTTTCCAAACACATTGGCAGGAATTTTCCGCAGGGGTAATATCACCTGAGCTGGTGTTGGAAGCCTGGAACGTTTACGCTGGGTCTTGTGCCAGTAGAATACCATTAACTTTGCTGGAACTAATGTTGCACCAGTTTTATATGGCAATTCCAGATGTTGATAGGGTTTTGACTCTTGATCTTGAAAATGCCCTCTTCGCTATGGTTGCTAAACAGGTTCAAATCAAAATGGAAGTACTGTATGGAGAGGAAATGGATCGAATCAATCATGAAATGTCTCAGTCAGAATTTACCCAGTCTTTTGAGGATATCTTTGCTGGAGCAGATATGTTTCATGTTGAGGATGCGGTTTCTTCTCAGCGTGATGTCTCTATGGATCAGATTGTCGCATTGAAAAATAAGGTACGGACACGAACCCAAAGCGGATTAACGATGGGCTTCTAAGATTTATCAACACAAGTTGAACAGCGTCGCCGTTATTTGCATCAACCAGTTGCGTACCGAACCACTAGAAGCCGTTTTGATGAGGCTGCTAAGTAAATCCTCTGAAGTTCGTCTGGCTCACGAAGTCCGATTTCTATGCGAAATCGTAAAAGCTGGGCTAGATCGGCTCAACATATCGTACAATACCATGCTTGAAATCGTTAGATTGCTCCATCCTCGACCAGTTGTTTCAGGAGAAACGATCTTTGCCAGTGGGGATCAGGAATTTTTTGTCGTTTTCCATGGTACGCTTCCAAGAAATACAGACTCAGACTAACGTCAACTTTGATTGATCTTAGGCGAGCTCACAGTTAAAAAAATACACGGTTCAGAAATGCCGGCTGTTAACACAGACCTCTCATCAGGGTCGTGTTTTGGAGTACGAAGCTTACTTCTTTGGAATAGAAGACCATCTCCAACAGTTGCACTGAAGAATTCTGTTCTGGGCATCCTCGACTATAAAAGTTTCCGAAGTATTCTGTATCCGGGACTTCGTCGCAATCATCAGGAAAAACTGGCGTTTTTTAGGGGTATTCCTTACCTGTCCGGCATTGACCCGAATTTGCTATCAGAGATCAGCTACTGCTGCAAGACGCATCGCTATAATCCGCAACACATAATTTTTCATCAGGTACAGCACCAAAAATAAGCAGCTGACTATGAATCGGACGTAGTTGGAAGTGTAGTTCCCTGGTCATCATTTATGTGAAACGTTAACAGGTTGAAACACGACGAACGGACAGTAACATTACACTTGCACCGCTAAAGGAACGTTTTCTCTGAAAAATTACCAGATTACCCTTTCGTTTGGAAGAGCAACGTCAACTATTTGTGTATGATAGCCAAGTCAAAGGGGATTCTTTAAAAGTATTGTAACGAACGCAACGAAAATGAAGCGGTAAACAGTTTCAGCATTCACAGCATCGCTCTGATTGCCGTTCACGACTGAACTGTTCGCGACGTTGACAGTATCGCAATCACGAAATCGCAACTAAAAAATGTTGAGAATGAACAATGCGTTTGAATCCTAATTGATACATGCTGAGCATTGCCAATTAGGGTGCGATTATACCATCATCTGTATTGTTCATCAAACTCGGGCGTGTTCGCATAATACGTGAACTGCCTCTTAACATCACGTTGAGCTTGGCGTCCAAGTGGTGTTCCGGGGCGCCGCGACCGTCAAGCTCCTTGACATGGCGATCATCCTCACCGTTATCGCGCCCACTATCAAGCAGCACAGGTTTTTCGCTTCCACAATCAAGCAGGATCAATTTATCGCGTCCACAATCAAGCAGAACAGATTTTTCGCGACCACAATCAAGTGGAACAGATACCAATGTATCTACTGTCTCCAGACACAAACCTGTGAGACCAAAGAGCGCTATGCACTTCTCCCAAAAGCCTACATCTGCAAATATGCAAGGATTGTTTTCCATCAGTCCTAATATAATTCCGCACAGAATGCCACAGGAATTGACTCGTGGAAGATGCAGATTACCGGAAGACCGAGTTCATTGCGCTGCAGTTAGGTCGTCATCTCCCGTTTGTACAGTTCTCAAATTTGAACAGCATCGTGATCCCCCAGCGTTTGTAGAATGTGCTATTTTGGAGCATTTGAGTGTCCTAGGTGACGTTTTTGACGAGAAGTTGAAATTGCAAATGCGCTGGAGGGCAAGCGCCGTTGCCGTGGATAGTGTAATCGCATATGAAGTGCCAAACATTCTACTACAAGATTATGCCGCCATGATCCACCCACACGTTTTCCGCTGCCAAGCAGATATCAAGTTGATACGACAAATGCGCGCTAGCCAAGCATGGGACCAGTATCGAAAACGCCATGTTCACTCCAGTGACAAAGGCTTCTTCGAAAATCCAAGCATTTGTCGAATTATGGAAATTGCATCTCTTCCAGTTAGACGACCGCAAGCGATAGGTGACGTGATCCAGATGCGGAGAACAACAGGAATAATGGAAAGTTTGGATCTAAAACCGCTGACACAATTCGCTGGATATTAAATAATGTACGACAATTTCGAACAAGTGCAAACTATTAATTTGATTTATACGATTACCATTTATTATGAACGTCGCGGCGGAGCGCGAGGAGGTGGTCCACGAGAAGTCGGAGGAAGTCTAGCTGGAGGAGGTGGCGGTCCAGGTCTTGCAGGAGGACCTCTAGAGCTTGGGCCTCGTTGCGGAGGGAGGAGCTCCTCTTCATTGTTTTCGGACCTTGGAGGTGGCGGTGGTCGCCTTGCTGGCGGTGGACCTCTTTGAGGTGCTGCTCGGGGTGGCGCCCTCATGGGCGTCGCTTGCCTCTGTGATTCATCGTAATCATCCTCTTCGCTTGGTTTAGACCTAAGTGAATTCGATTTGAATTCGGTTATCTGACTAAGAAGAGCGTTTCGATTGGGTGCACTAGAATCGCGAGTCGCAGAGACTGGTGCTCGTGGTGGAGGAGGTGGAGCAGGGCGAGCAGCCAGAACACTATCTGCATTAAGCGAAGGAGATGAGGGCGGGCTGGCAGATCGCGAGGGTGGCGAAGGTGCATGAGGACGCGATGAAACGGGCAGTGAACGACCTCCCGCTACCGATGGTGGTAAAATTGGAGCACTGGGGGACGATCTAGCCGGGGGAGGGGCTCGAGGAGGGATAGCCTGAGGAGGTCGTGCTGATATTGATGGAACAGCACGGGGTGGTGCTTGAACTGGGGGGGATGGAGCAGCACGGCCCCTGCCAGGAGCAGGCATTTGTGATCGAGCTGGAGTTGAGGCGACGATAGGAGCTGACTTGTCATCCGTTTCAGATTTTGCCAGATTAGTTTTCTTGAATCCAACAATGGCTTTCAACAGATCGGCTCTTCCTCCAGAGCTAGGTATTGATACCGGCGCCGAAGAAGATGATACAGATGGTGGAGGAGGCGGGGCCGGGGCTCTGGGAGGAGCGCGAGGTGGTTGAGCAGGCGTTTGTGCAGAAATTCCCATATGCAGCGCTTCAACGGGACGTTGCCGACCTGCTTGGGCTACAACTGAAGGAGCAGATGGTGGCATAGACGCCCGACCGGAAGGGGCAGGAGGAACAGGCATCCGAGTTGTGGTTGGAGGCGTCTGTGGAGGATTTCGAAGTAGAATCGAAGGAGGTTGCGGAGGAGGAATGGGCGCTCGAGCTTGTATAGAAGGAGCTTGCGGCATGGTAGGTGTTCTAGCCGGCACTGAAGGAGCTTGCGGCGCGGTAGGTCTAGACGGCACTAAAGGAGCTTGAGGCGCGGTAGGTGTTCTAGCCGGCATTGAAGGAGCTTGAGGAGGGGCAGGCGTTCGAGATTGTATTAAAGGAGCTTGAGGGATAGCAGGAGCTCGGACGTACGCTGTGGGAGCTTGACGAGAGCCGGGCGCTGGTCCTTGTACTGTCGGCGCCTGGGGAGGAGAAGGCGTTCGAACGTGCGTCAGAGGTGCTTGAAGCGGGGTGGGAGCTCGAGAGGGGATATTAGGTGCCTGCGGAGGAGATGGCGTTCGAGATGAAAGCGAAGACGGCTGAGGAGGCGCAGGTCCACGAATATTATTCAACGATGGTTGCGAATGGGTAGATGCAAGCGATGTTGAAGGTGCTGGAGTTCCGTGAGGGAACGAGGAACTTGCATAACCAGTAGGTGTCGCAGATGGCACCATGGGCCGAATTATGGAAGGATCAGCAATCAAAAGTTCGCATATTGCGTTGATCAGTTTTGGGGCCGTCAATAAAAGCATAGGATCAGCCCCAGTTGGTGCGCCTGACAGTAACGAAGGACCAACAGCGTATGCTAACTTAAGCGTGGACATCCCGGTTACATTCTGAAATTGGATAAATACCGCTTAACTACTGTAGTTACTTCATAGTCATACCTGATTCTTCGACAATGCCTGCAACATGATAAACAACGACTGAAGTAAATCTTGAGTTTCTGGTGCAAGTTGCCGTAGGACTTCTGAAAGTGCGATAATATTGTTAGGAGTCATTTTCTGGATAGACAACAACATATCCAAGGAAATAGGCGGCAGTATAGGAGCAGGAAGGTCGCGAATTACCTGAAAAAGTTTCAGATGATTCAAGCAATAAAAATTTGGACATACTCGTTTCAAAGCTTGGGCCAGTGAACATGGGTGATATCGGGATATATCAATAGATTGCCTTTTGTTTCCTGCTGTGATTATTGCATCAATCTCTGCCTGCACTCCCGTATCCATGAAAATATTTTCTGTTACCAAACCTATGTCCCAGCGATGATCAGTCGACGCAGTCCCAGAAACCCGAACAATACGCTACCTCTGGCGGCAATTTCAATAATCAACCGTTCAGGACCCTGAAGGGTCCCATTCTGCTTCGGCGGTATTTGCAATGTAGGTATAGAGGCTGATTGAACAGCAATGTAAATGAACAATCTGTTTGTTGAGATTTTTTTTCTACCTGTTGGTTGCGGAACAGATTGCTGGTGCATAGATGCGGGAGCTGCTTCCTGCGTATAATGCTCATATCCCTGTTGCTTTTGCTGCTGCTCATAGGGATCGTAAGCAGGATCTCCCTGCTCATACGCTGCCTCGTCGTACTCATCCTCATAAGGGTAATATTGCCAGTTTCCTTGCTCATCGTAATATCCCTGGTCTGGGGTTCGATCATCTTTATCGTGATATTGTGCATTCGGATCTATTATCATCATTAATAGAGTATCAAGCCACTAACAAGCATTGAGCGGTAGGCGCACCAGTATACTGATTTGGATAAGATCCGTCATTCTGCCAATGTGCCATAGAATTTCTTTGCCCCAACGGCCCTCAAATGACTTCAAATAAATCCTAGTTGCCAATGAGAGAGGTTTAGCGCGAACGACGTCAGTCGTCACCAGCTAGACCGCGGTTGATATCACGTGTCTGCCCTATGATCGTACGGTGTATGAAGATGTTTCTCAAAAAACCCAACAGCTCCACCTGTGCCTGTATGGTCTAAGTCCAGCACTTCGTGTACCATAATCGCTGCCTCTTTATTGGTGTATTGTGCCGTCACTGGACGATCATTAGACTCAACGGGTTCACCGTAAGTGGATCTCTCTCCAGGCTTCACAGCATCTTGACCTTGGTCATTGTGGTAACTGGCTGCGACATTTTGAGGGAACAGCGCGTCATTTTCATCCTCAAACAGTCGATTACTTGACTAGAGTTTATTAATGGATTTGTTAACGTACTTTGTAAACAACTGCAAAGAACAATCCATGCGCCAGTCCTAAACAATACACAATTGCGCCAAACACGATCGGTCTCTGCTTTGCTTGCTGCTGAATTATTTCTACAAGTTTGCCATAAAACCCAGGTTCGTTCACTGAAATCTTTCGTCGCGGTTCTGGCTCAGCTTTGGCGAGCTCCGACTCGTCTGGCCCAACACCTGATTGACCCCAACGCGCCTTGTGTCTCATCGCGAACTCCACAATTTCTACTTTCGTCGGTAGTGCGGATCCCTCTGAGGCAGCAATCGTTTTATGAAAAAAGAACAAAAAGTCTTGTTTGATTACTCACCCAGTCGAATCCTGATCTTGCTTGATTGACAGTAGCTAAAACAAAATGAATCTTAATACGATTGCGATTTGAAATAGATATACAAGTAAATATGAGGAACAACGTTAATCTTTTCCTCCCTTGCAATGGTCGGCTCTGTATTGATGTCAACCTGGAATACAGTTGTGAGTGTTTGTTGAAAAACGAATACAGAAAATTGACCTTAGCGAGCTTGATTCCCGAGGATAAGAAATCTGGATCCTTGCTGACCCCCTCGATAATTGGGGCGAGCTCTTTGCACATTCCGCACCAAAACGACGTGAATACCACCAGCCATTCTCCCTCCTTGACCTTTTCGTAGAAATTCGCATCGTTCAGAAGATGAATCCCCTCCGACCCGGCAGCTGCAATTAAAATTAAAGAAACAAGGAGGACTCCAACCGGTCTTGCCATTGGATACAGCGGAAGTGTGGCTTGTTACAGTGACGGAGACGTATTGCACGACCTTGCTTGACGATTTTTGTAGAATTGGGCCGCGCGTCATATGGAATCCATACGATCATTTGAGGAATCAACTGAATGCTACTCGGGAACTGATCAAGTAAAAAACTCTGATATTTAGTGATAAAAACTAGGGAAATTGAAAGCATATTTTAAATAGCTTCTCGCTTGTTGCATCGGTCATCACACAAATCCTCCGAAGATATTGTGACGTCGAGATTGGGGAAATCGGCCCGCTTGAGATGCAGTTTCAGCAAGGCTATGGAAAAATTAAGCTTTGAACAAATACAGTCGTTGATTCCCTGACTTGTTTCGACTTTGATGGTGCTCTCCCGAAAACAAGTAACCTTGTTCGGCCATTCTTTGATAACCTCGGCAGAAAGGCTGACGATTCCACACAATAATTTCTGCAAGAATATGCATGAATTGGTAACGGCTTGCATATCACCATTCAGTGCCCAATCAACCGTCTTTCTCATCACTTCACCGCTGGAATAATTTGAACGAGACCAAGGAATCAGAATTGACGCTCGTCTACCTTAGATCTGCGATTCCTAATAAATAGTCGCTGGTTGAAAATGGAGGCAGGCAGATGTCTGGACATGATCGACAAAGTCGTTCCCAAATCAGTTTTTTGCTGATCAATCCACCGTTTGTTGACAAAAAATAATGAAAACTTTCCGCCTTTTGCCAATTAAAAATCGAGGAAACTCCCATCCTTAAAACTTACTTCAACATATTCTTGGTATCCGGGACTAACTGCTTTTTGAAACCTGACATTTGATAAAAAAAAAAAAACGCATTTTATATCAATCACGAACCTGTACCGCTCAGATTCCGTATGCATCATTTCACCAACGCGGCCGAACTTTGCCCTGATCTTCTCTAAACAGTTTTGAGCATGATCAAGGATCGTTTTCATATCCGACGGTTTAGCGCGATGCATCAAAAATATAGACTAGAAGCCATCAGCCAAGGTCAATGAACTCGTGAAATCTCGATACATGTTTGCTCTCCTTGGTGATCTCCCGTGATAAGTTCCTGACAGACTCATGGCGAGTATTAAAGTCGTCTAATTGTTTAGCGTACTGTTCGAATGTGTTCTGTAAATTTTGGGCACCTAACGCAGAATGACAATTCGACATAATGCTAACTGGTCTGGTACATCTCCGAATTCACACTCCGTGACCACCTTGTTCCCCATCGATTGTTCAGATTGAATATATTTTACCACGATTGTTTGAATTAGTTGTATATGCTGTTTTATGCAAAAAAACTGCAAGTCAATGAATAATCCATGATCTTCAGCTTGATGTATCCAGAAGCTCAGCAATTTCTCTTTCGAGTGCTTCCTTCTCGGCTTCCAGCTCCGCCAAGTTCAGTTCAGTACCGACATCAAAGGAATCGGGTATTCTTGTTAGATTTTCTTTTTCAATTTGTCGAAACGGTGGTCTGACATCTTCGTTTTGGGGCAATACCTTCAATGGGTTGGCAACATCATCAGGAGCGGTACCAAAATTAAGCGCGCACTTTGCTTCTCGCATTTGAATATTTTTTAGGGCGTCTCCCATCATACGCGCCCTTGACGCCGATAAAGGTGTAAATAGACCTGGACCTTGCCGGCGAGCCTTTGAAGCAGATGGCGTAGCTGGAGCTTTCATTGACGAGAATGAGTTTTGAACAGGAACACATTCAAGATCATTATCTGAGGGGCGGCTGAGGCCCTACAGTATAGTGTACTGTAGATCAACACGATGTGTCCAACATTCAACAGTCAACACCGACAACCCATCGTCTGTACTTTCTCCAGCATTTTTCTCACGATTGATACAATTTCTAGACTTGTCTTGCCATAAAAATGCATCTGCACAAGTCTTTTCTTACAACCCAACAAGTACAAACTAAGGAATATCGTTTCCACATCACATGAGCATTACGCGCGTTGTTCGATATCTACTCAAACATGGTACTGTAGTGGGTTGCAGCGACATGCGTCTGTACATCCATGAACAGCAGCCCAGTTCTGCATCCAGAGTCTGAAACTCGCGATATATTTCTGTTTGATATGATCGATAAATGACCAAAGAAATGAACCTTTATTATGTGTTTATTAAATCACGCGGATGCTGATAGCTAAATTAGTTTTGAAAACAAATGCATCCTGGAGATGTCAGCACCATCAAAGCATAATCCGATAAATATGAATGGGACAGCTACTTTTGAACGATGGGACATTATTTGTTCAGTTGCGGTATAATATAATCGTCGACAACATGATGTGCCATGGGGATAGCGCAGGTCCAACCAGGTGAAACCGCGTTCAGGATATGAGTGGAAAGGCAGCCACGCCCAATAACGAAGTCATTGACTAGCTCGGATCGACTCATAAGCTGAGCTCTGATGCCTGGACGTAGCCAGGTCGAATCGCGAGCTAGATTGCCATGACAAGGGGCATGCAACAGCTGATCAGCATCAGAAAGAATTCGTTTTTTGCTGAGCTTTGCCAACTCTCGTAATGCCAATCGACGGATCCCTTGTGAATCATGCCACATCATTCCTAAAAGGTCTGTCACTATTTGGGAGGTTTCAGAAAACTTGGAAATCGGAGGTAGTATTGAATAGTTTTCTCGGGAAAACGCTGGCATCGACGTGGGACCAACTTTCGCCCCACCCGACGCGCAAACTGTCCAATGCGTGCCTAAGAATGGCTGTCTCAAATCAGGGACAGGATAAACATTGGTTCTAAGTTCTTGTTTCAATGGGCAGTGAAGGAAAAGGCCTTTAAACGGAAGAATCTGAGAACCTTATCAGCATTTCCATTAGGGAGAATACACACCTCAATATTGATACCGAGTATTGCAGTCCGACATTACATTTATGGGCAATCTGGTCTGCATAAAGACCAGCAGCATTAACAAAGTGAGCTGCTTCAATAGTGCCCATATTCGTTTTAACCGATATCTTCCCAAGAACAGACTTGTCGCAGATATCCAAGACAGTACAACGTGTTTGGATATCAACACCTAGCTCGATGGCATCATCGACTTGAGCTGCTGAGACCTCGACGGGATCAGCGACGCTTGTCGATGGACTCCACAAAGCGCGTTGATACGTTTTGACCATCGGCTCAATCTCTAAAGCTTCCGACTCGGAAACCATGTGCACATCCTAATCAACCGGTTAGCTTCGTCAGTCTAGTTCACAAAGCATATTAATACAATTCCATTTTCTTGACCGCGATTATACAAAATATCGAGGGATTGTAGGTCACTATCGGAGGTAGCCACAACAAGTTTTCCACAACGCTTCAATTTGAGTTTTTTTTCCAAGATAAACTCGGTTAATTTGCGATTCCCTGTTTTAGTCATCAATGATTTCAGGGTATCGGATGTGTAATAGAATCTAAATGTAAATCAGCACATGGTCAGCATGGAGTGTTTTTTTAAACGGTTCACCAACCCAGAATGGATCACCCCGGAATTTCTTGAGGAACCGTGATGCCCGCATCGTTCTTCTTTTTCCAGCAATAATATCACCGCTCCAGGCAAGCACTGCCGAAGACGGCTGGCAATGTTCAGCCCGATACACCCGCCGCCGGCAACCACAATATCAGCGACCAACTTCATATACTTTCACGGATTATCATCATATAAACTCTTAAGAGGGATACGATGTATCGGGCTGCGGATGGCGTTGATGAAGATACGGGAGGGGATGAAATGGTCATTTTATCAATTGTGTAACTATCGTACATCGATAACGATTGGATACCCTCGCTGCTATTAACGTGGTACATATCGCTTTCGCTTGTGGTGTGCTGCTTAATTCAATTCGATGCCTTTGTAGATACGCGAGTGATTTATCTGCGACGGTTTTGGAGTTGCGCGGTGGTGGCGGTCGGCATTGCTCTCCCATGTCCGTTTCTTTGTATACGAGTCGTTCTCAGTGAAGTCTTTGAACTATATGGAGGAGGTATCGACCATTTAACATCTCAATGAACTGCAGCATTACCGCATCAGCGACGTTCGTCGAATCCTGCCTGTGGCTTACCGCGAAGCTCCCGCGCCATCATCCTTCTTCTTTGCTCTCAACAGCGCTGATGCAATGCAGATTGCGCTATTGACGCTGGGTTCTGCATATCGTAATTTGTGTCTCCGTTTAGTTGGTTGTCCCTGAGTTTCATAAAGTTTCCTTTATCGATACCTGTCAAAAACTCATGATGTAGAAGAGGTCAGAATGAGGATTATTTGCGACGTGATTGAGCTCCGAGGGGTAGCAGCACCGACCCTCATCAAGTTTTTCAAAACCCGATTCTCAAAACAATGTCATTTTGGAAATATGCATCCATATTTAACTGGCAAAAACAAGACTGGATCGAAACCGCCTCTGGGCACATTCAAAAGACTGGATCAGGTCATTCTGGGTTACCGGACGATACAACTTCCAAGCACGACTGTTAATCGGATTGACATTCCCTACAAGATTTACAACATGTATGGGAACCACGCCTTGGTGGAAATCCGAAAGTCGCACGCGCGCTGTGACAAACGCGACGCTCTGAGTCTTCCTGGTCAGTCCATTGAATTTAAACGGAACCAGAAAACTTCTCAGTAACTGGTTTATTACAAATCCGGCCAAGTGGTGATATTTAGCGACATTGCAGAATGCTATCTTAATCGCATAGTACTCTATATCGGTAACTCAGTTGACTGAGCGAATCACGACATTCTAACTTCAGTACTTGAATGACAACCGCGAGCCGGACGATGAAAAGTGAGGTGGCGGAGATAGTCCGTGAATGAAATCAGCTGAAGAAGTGCACACACGTAGCGGTGTCGCTATTGACTTATAATGTCGAATTTGGTTTCTTTAATTTTTGAGGCGTGCACCAAAGACGCAGCTGCCGTCCATGTATGTGATTCAATTGGAACTATGGTGTCGGAAACAGAGGCCGGAAGGTCGCGCGTGGCGCTTGCGCTCCGTCAAACCGCCAGCTTGATTATGAGCAACGGCGTTGCTGATATCGAGCTTTCTGCCAAAGGGACGCCACTTTCAGTATTGCTTAATCTATCTATTGATTTGAGCAAACGCAATCAATGTGTTATCAACGCCCCGTTTGTTGTTATTGAAGATTTATTGATGTCTCGAACCGTCAATGAGCTCTCCGCCGTATTCGACCTGGTTGAGCATTATGTCGGAGTTATGGCAGAATCGAAATTGCTTCAGTCGCAAAGAGGTGCGCTGATCTATGTAATATTTTTTGCTTCCCATTGATTCGCATTATTATGTAGCCAAATTAGCTTTGTTGCGCTTATGCAATTCACTGTTAGAAAGACTTCCTAGGACACAAGATATGGCATTTCGCGGCCGCGTTTTGATTCTATTAGCGAAATGCTTCCCGATTGATGAGCGATCTGGAGTTAATTTAAAAGGCGCTTTCAATGTATCAAACACGACTGTGATGGATACCGAGTTCCCTAAAGACGGTGCCCCGAATTTCGACTTTGCCTTCTACAGAACGTTTTGGTAGTCAACATCGTACTTTGCAGCTCTAAACAACTGATTTTAACGTTATTTAGGTCATTGCAGTCGTATTTATCGAATCCGCGTCAATTAATCGAAGATTCAAATCAGAGCGATTTTATTCGAATTGTTGATGCCGTGATTGTTGCGTTCGAAGGAACTCCACTCCATGCCCTGGATGTCGATGCCGCTTTTAACAGCGATGATGCCAATGACAGTGGGTTTAATGCCAAGTTCCTTGTACTCATTGTTTCGAAATTTGCAATTTCCCGGTTAATTCGTGTTTGTACAGACGACCCCACGATTGTTTGCTCTCCAACTGCGTGATCCATTACTTCGGCGTACTGTCCTTCTTCAGTTAATGATTATATTTAATCTCTTATTGAAGCAACCCAGCAGTAGCAAAGTTCCAATTTCAGTCTCGTATCAGGTTAGACTTTTGCATTATTAAAACACTCTTTGACGTTCATCATCAGCATCGGTTGGAGATGTTAGCATTGTCGGAACGGGTCACTAAAGTTATGGGCTCGACCCCTCCTGAGGGTCAACAGTTTCTGAATGCTGTGAAAATTCACCTTTCAGGGGAAGCTCTTTGGTCTTCATGGAAAGATTCAGGTACGTTGTCCGACTTGCTTGATGTCATCAACGATGTTAACATCACACATTTCAGGATGCCCGCCTATAGAAAACCAGAACATTGTTCGGAATTTTGCCGGAGAAAAATTGGACATAATCTCACCTAAATTGGTCGATATGGGAGATCCAGTATTGAATAAGCTGTGGTCAATTGATACATGCTTATCTGATCCCGCTAGATTATTCAGATCGTCGGTTCATCATATTCTTGAGGTCCGGTCATCGACTTAGCAAAGATTGTCAAGCGTTTGCTAATTTTCCTTAAGGAAGTACGCGAAGAAGATGAACCCGACGCTGACATAGAAGACGCATTTAAGAAGAAAAATGACGTGAAATGGTCGTGGAAGGTAGGATTGTTTAGGGGCATAATTTGTTTACATTCTGGGTAATCTGCTCCACCTTCAGGCGCTAAGATTACTGATCAGAGAAGATCTCCAATTAGTGTCTGAATTCGAAGGTGATCTGGGCAAAATGGCGCACCAGCCGGCATTCACCACTCCTGCTGTTCCTGCTCGCCCTGCATCGCCTGCTATCGCTCCTGAGGTCAATGGGCCCCCGGAGGTCGGGTCTCCGCCAAACTTTCCTGAACCCTCTCGGTCGGTGTCCCACAGGCCTCTTATAAAGAGACGACTGTACGGTTTCATTCAATTCTTCTAATGTTCGTGTCTTTAATGGTTTGGGTAGATCTACTGTTCCAGTTGAAGCGTCGCCTTCAATTCCGGAAGCTGCCGAAGACGGCGCGATTGATGATATACCAACAAAACGTATCCGAACTGCAACGATGAATGAGCAGTTGATGGAACAAATTGCGCTAGAAAAAGCAAAAAAGCAGCAGCAAGACGACGAGATTCGTGCTAGGCGGGCCTCTCGTTTCGATAGGAAGTCGGATCCTCCATCCTCTAATCGAAGATAAGTTCAATAAAATGCCCAACAAAACCATGCTGGCCGCGCCCACTCCCTCCATCACCACAAAAGAAACGCAGCACTGCATCGACACTAAGGAATGTGAATATAGGAGGGCACCAGCACCAAAATAACAGGATTAAGGGAGTCGCGGGTTTTAACCGTAACATTTGTAGTGACCGATATTAGACCCAGTGGGGGGAGTGGGATCCCATTACTCTGCCTGCATGCTCTTTCAGTGCCCAAACACAGACTGCGCTTGTTCTGGACCGTTCTCGAACAAGAAGATTCATTCATAATTAATTCGCTATGGCGGTCGGTGAGAGCAAGGCCGCTCAAAACACAGTAACTTCGGTCCAGATGCCATCGCAGGGCGCTTCCCGGTTGCAAAGCGCCGAAAGTGCTCCTACGGAGCATATTAAGTTCGTCCTAGCTGGCAGCAACTTTCTCTCGTCGAGCAGTTTTTTTTGGGTCTTTCGCCTTCTGTGGAAGTGTCTTACCAAAGATCCCGAAAATATCGAAGTTAGCGTCAATCATCGAACCAGCTCGGAATCTTCCAGTCTGGCGCTAAGCAATGCCTGGGATCACCACCATGATCTCTTGAAAGCATGTATGAGCGCGTTTGGTCCTTATTACGCCGTGCTAGGTCTATGGAAAGTCCTCTGGGGCGTTTTCACATGGGCTATGGCCTGGTACCTCCTACAGGAAATGATGCGACATCCAACATATCTACTAGCGGGTTTAATATTAGTTTGCGCCTGCGGCTCAGCTGTTGCCATTCAGGTATCACAGTCGACTCTCAAACTCTGAACAAACTCATGTTTCCCATTAGCGCTTATACCACGATACGTTTGTTGTCGGTCTCCGTGTAAAGGCAGCAATCTTGGATCTGATTTATCGAAGATGCATGGTTCTGTCCCCAGCCAATGTCAATATTGGCCATATCATGACGATGATTGCCAACGATGTCGAGGCCATTGCCGATTGCTCCACCCAATTCCACTTGTAAGTTTGTCTCCTCGAACGGGAATCACCATTTCTTACCATTTATAGTTTATGGTCTGCCGGATTCGAAGTGGCTGCTATATTAATAATTGCTTATGTACTTTCTGGATGGCGTGCGGCCCTGGCTCCGATTCTGGTAGTGGTCGCCGTCATCATCCCCGTTCAAATATATCTGGGGAAGGTCGTATCCGACACCTCGCGCCGATTCTTAGCCTCGGCGAGTCGGCGTCTACACCTCATGACTGAAATACTTACCGCCATCAAACTCGTCAAGTTCTACGCTTGGGAGGACGTCGTCCGTGACAAAATTGCTGCCATCCGGGCTCATGAAGCTACCGCAGCCTATAGGCAAATTCGCGCTCGCGCTATTAACTTCGCATTCGTGTTTGCTGGCCCCGTTGTCGCCGCACTCTCATGTCTTCTCGTTCTGCAATTATCGAACTACAAGCTGGACCCAATTCTGGCATTCACACTAGTGTCGTTGTTTAATACCCTGCGATACCCATTGTTAATGCTGCCCTTGGCCGTAAAATCTTTTTCGAGTGCGTGCAGCGCCTTTACCAGCATCAATGTTCTGTTGAACAAACCTGAGATGAGAGATCAACGTGACACTCGTCAATGCGGTGATAAGAATATCATATTTCGCGATGCTAGCTTGAAATGGGAGCATTCAGACACCAATACATTGAAGAATATCTCGTTGCGCGTGGAACCCGGCGAGATTCTAGCCGTTGTGGGTGGCGTTGGAAGCGGGAAGAGCAGTTTGGTGGCAGCGATGTTAGGACAGATGCAGATTGTGGACGGTATGGTTAGTGCTCGCGGTCTTATGTCATTCTGCCCGCAGGAGCCATGGCTAATCAACTCCACTCTACGAGAGAATATCCTGTTCGGGACCGAATTCGATCATAAGCGTTATTGCGAAACGATCAAGATTTGTTCCATGGAACGTGATCTGTCCTTATTTCCAGAAGGTGATCTTCTCCCAATCAGTGAGCGTGGGGCCAATTTGTCCGGTGGACAACGTCAACGTGTCTCCATCGCTCGCGCTGTCTACAGTTACTCCGACATCATTCTGCTCGACGACCCGCTCAGCGCGTTGGATCAGGCTGTCGGACGTCAGATTTTCGATTCATGCATCAAAATGTTTTTAAAGGATCGTGCCGTCGTTCTTGTCACACACCAACTGCAATATCTGCCGGAGTGTTCCAACATCGCCATCATGGAGAATGGTTGTGTCGCCGAATACGGGAGCTTCTATGACCTAATGGCTATCAAAGACGGTCGTCTGCGCAAACTGATGCACGAGTTCAGCGACTTCGAGAATTCTATCGTGCCCGAGACCATAGACGAAGGAGTTTTGCATATCATTCGCATGCCTAGCGGACATCTGTCGCCGTCGACCAGTATGGTGGATTTGTCAAGCCAATCCGAAAATAAGGCCATCGAGTTGACCGACGTTATCGTGTCGCCGCCATCGCCCACAAAGGCGACGATAGCAAGCCAGTCAGCCATCACTCGCATTGCCCAATACAACCCTCAATTGACAGCTCAATTGCATCCCGTCGATGAAGCTATTCTCACGCAAAAAGCGGAATATGAGCACAAATCAATGTTTGGGCCTAAGCATTTTCCACTGGACGCCAATGGCCATGATGATCGTGAATTTTCCCGAACCGTCTCTCACAATATGTATGTACTGTAATGCCAGCTTTTATATGTAATTATTGTTATCCAGTTTGGCGGTCAGCTTTCCACGGTTAATCAACTCTAGAATCTAACTAGTTTTTATGTTGAGGCATTTGCTTACCGAATCAATGGAAGGGTAATTGATGTTGCTATGCAGGACGCAAACGTTGACGACAATTACGAGACCATTTTTCGACGATGCGGATGTAAAGGGTGACAAGCGCATTTCTGACAAGTGGGTTGCCTCTCGTCGTTCATGGATTCGATACATGCGCCAGGCCGGCACCATCTCACAGGCTCTCTCCCTGTTCTTTTTCTTCTGGCTTGTTCATTGCATGCGGCTGGCCAGTGATGTCTGGGTCAAGGTGTGGCAAGGGGCCCCTGGGTCCTCGTATAAAGCGTATTCTCTCGGCGCCAGCAATGACGTCACCGTTTACGCTGTGATTATTTTCCTATTCGCCACCGGTGTAACCATTCGCGGCCTGTGGTTGGCTTCGTCCACGGCGGCTAAGGCACGTTCTCTGCATGATTCTATGCTGCGGTCGTTAATTCGCGCACCGATGTCATTCTACGACAAGACTCCGCTCGGACGGATTCTGCAGTCGTCATCGAAACACCAATCCGATGCCGATGACCGCCTTCCTGATGCATTATTGCAATGGATGCAATATGTCCCATTAGCGATCGGTTCATTAGCAATTATGACTTGGCAGAGTTCTCTTCCTTTATATATGTTTGTTGTCATCATTGTATTATTCTTCCTCGCCGGTCTTTTGGTCTGGTTTCCTCGCACCTCCGGAGCAGATAACTACTACAAAAATCAGCAGGCGATTTCGAGAACTATGCTTTACTCTCATATAACTGCGAGTCTTGAAGGCTTGTTCTCAATCCGCGCTTTCCGTTGCCAGGATCGTTTCCAAACTATGTTAATGGGCCACATGAACACGGTCTCCGCTAACGACCTCGCGGGCCAATCAATCCGATTTTTAATCGCCTTGTACATTGACGTAATTTGTTCAATCTCTATATTCTTTTGCGCGTTTTTTTTTGTGGTTTCGCCCTCGGATTCGGCTACGATTGGACTGTCATTATCAAATGCTTTACAGCTTTTGGTGTTCGTTCAGTGGGCGCTGCGAATGTGGGAGGAGGCCTCAGCTTCGATGCAGTCGATCGGTAATTTACAGTTTATGGCCGAGAAAATCCCGGCTGAGGCGCCGGCTGTCGTTCCTGCATCGCGGCCGGATGCTGATTGGCCAACCGACGGCAGCATCACGTTTCAGGATGTCGTTTTGAGGTACTCTACATTCGGTGTCGCCGTTTTGAAGCGCATCTCGTTTCAGATCCAGCCAATGGAAAAAATTGGAATCGTTGGAAGAACAGTAAAATCGGTTTTGTCACCCGCAACAGCTCTATGCTTACAGTGTTTTAGGGGTCTGGGAAATCAACTCTCTTGGTGTCCTTGTTGCGGATTGTCGAACTGTCTGCCGGACGAATTGTTATCGACGGTGTAGATATCGCGAAATTGGGTTTGGAGGACCTACGGCGAAGGATTGCCATCATTCCGCAGGAGTCGGTGTTGTTTTCGGGCACGATACGTCATAATCTCGATCCGACCGGCATCAATGAGGACGATGCGCTATGGCACTCTTTGGATGCCGTGAATCTGGCCGACAAAATTAGAGCATTACCGCAAGGCTTAGATACTAACGTCGAATCTCATGGTCCAAGGTTCTCCCTGGGGCAAAGGCAATTGTTTTGTATCGCCCGAGCGATTTTGATGAAATCACGTGTCGTTGTTCTAGATGAGGCAACTGCTGCCATTGATGCCGAGACTGACGCGATGGTTCAAAGGGCAATAACATTGAACTTCACTGACTGCACGGTACTAACCATAGCTCATCGACTCAACACGATCATTCAATCAGATCGAATTCTGATCATGGACGCCGGCAAGGTAGTAGAGTTCGATAAGCCATTAACCTTACTAGACAACAAGGGCCATTTTCACTCATTAGTCGAGAATACGGGTCCGGAAACAGCCAGAAAGCTGCGACAATTAGCCCAAGAAAAGTTCGAGAAAGATCAGGATCGCGACATGCAGAAAACGGATGCAGAGTTCTTCACGAAATTTATCCGACCTATTGATCCACTGTAAAATAAGGGCCGTTCCATTACATGACTCTGTCATGACTGGATGAATGGTTAAACTGATACTAAAATGTCCTCATTTGTTTCCTAGATAAAAAAGCACTCAATTGGAATATTTTAGAAATAGTAGCTATAACTTGAAATGCTGCCCGGGCACTTCCGGAGTAAATCCCGCTTTTCGAAACAGGTCTTGTAGGGCAGGCCATGTGTCCTCCTTGCCCCCCATAATTTCAAAACTAGTCAGCAAACCACGTTCTTCGAAGAAATCAATAACAGGTTGGCTAATTCTATCGAACTCTCGCAGCCTTTTGTTGACAACCTCCTTTGTTTGAATATTAAAAAACAACAGACATTATAGTCGTGAAACGCATACCACAGTATCATCCTGCCTCTGAACGAGAGCTGACCCGCAGTCGTCGCAAACTCCTGGGACATTTGGTGACAACGGTGGCATTCGCATTGTCCCATATTTTATATCTGCCAGGTTATAGGATCGGCTGCACTGAGGACAGATGCGTCGTTTGATAACTTTTTCGATCAATATCTCTCGCCTGTAGAAACCCCATCGTTAATAGTGTAGGTGCGGACAGCGATCAAAACAACCTCAATTTGAGTAGCAGTACAGATTTCACGTCCGTTAATCTGTCCACCTCTGCAACTTGCGACAGCTGCCTAGGGAAGCTAGGATGCATTAAATACAGATCAGCACTCGTGGCTTAAGACATTACCCGTCCAATAACACTGCCTTCTTATTACAAATCATACTCGACAACAGCGGAATTACGACAGAGTCGGGAAGCAGCTCCCCTATAACATGCCATGGACTGCAATTCTATTTCGTAACGACGAGGATGTATCTACCGTTATCCACATACTGCTTATAAAGTTCGAATTGTGGCTCTTTATCGCGTATTTTTTGACGAATCGCATCCCCGGTCGAGATGTGTTCGTATCCCAGCCAACGGCTCAACATCGACGCATATGTGCCTGAATAACTATCAGCGTCTCACTTTCGAATAGGAGAAGATCCAACCTTTGCCTACGCCGGGCGCGCCTAACAGGACGACACATGAAGGCCGGATACGAGACATATCCTTCAAACGACGTCAAACAAAATCAATCACAAGTTGAACTTCTTGATGATAATAT
Organism: Spongospora subterranea; assembly: GCA_900404475.1. Taxonomy (NCBI): domain Eukaryota; phylum Endomyxa; class Phytomyxea; order Plasmodiophorida; family Plasmodiophoridae; genus Spongospora; species Spongospora subterranea. The sequence goes on along the minus strand of OUQQ01000004.1, from coordinate 47,903 downwards.
TAGGTGGAAGTGCAAGTGCCGTAACGAATATCAGGCCTGTTATAGACCTGTAATCAATCTGGTCTTCCACTACTCTGTACTGTCACTACTGTGTCTACAGTTTTAGGAGCCGCCTATCGGCTCCCGTCTGCACTGCAGAGCATGCTGTGAAGTGTGGAGTGCGCAATTCAGCAGTGAGGGCACCGCGTCATAACAGAATGGGGTCCACACTCCACAGTGGCCGCGAAGTGCCCATTGACTGTTTATCTGTCACACACGAATAATAAAGACACTGGTGACAATGGCCAGGTCGTTGTGAAGTTACCTAATGTGGCGAAAAGAACACTGGGTCGGCGATCAGGCAGTATATGGCAATTCTGCGATGAATTCCCTACAGTTAGAGTGCTTCACGGTTAGTTGCTGCAGCTGACCATATTGAGATTTCGAAGTTAACTACGACGGCGCAAACCATGTTCATACTAGGTAGGCGCCGGTATATTTGATTGATGACTGTTGTAGGGTATAAATTCGGCCCCGGGATTTCTGATAAACTTGTAAGGGTGGCAACGTGCTTTGCGGTTTGTCCTGTAAAGGCCTTGACAACATCCAGACTTGATGCGAAAATACTACTGTGACCTCCATAGGCGCCACAGTTCTCATTGGCAGTATATCGTAGTCAAGCGAAATACAATTTCAAACCCCTTTGATGGCCATTTCTTTCTAAAAACGCCCAGATTGGTCTAAAATATCAGCAGCATATTTAAAGGTTGCCTGTGAGACTTTCCGCCACAAACAGATAGGGTGTTTGCCGGTCAAGACCCATGGATTCAAACAGAAGACACTAACGAAGTTAGGCTGGACGATGGAGGTCTACTTATCGCACCTATGTTGGAACGACCCTTTCATAAAATATGGCGATGCTTGATATCGCTCCTCAACTGGGAAAGCATCTTTTCCAATATGGCACCATTATGTTTAGATTCCGGAAAAGCTGATGAAAGGTATTGTATCACCACTGCTCGAGTGTGGTCTTAAGTTGAAAAATAAGTTACATTTCAAAGAATTGGTGAGGACCACAGATGGATTGAAATTTAGGACAATCAACTGCAACGATTACGAACTCCTGATCCGACATTCAAAACGGACTAACCGCTCAGAACGCTCGTTTTTCACAGCGTCACCGATGGCAATAACGATAACGATGCGAAAGTAGCACTAACTTCATCTATCATCTATGGCATCCAACGGCCACGCCCAAAACTGCCGTTGTTATTGACACAAAAGCCTTCTTCCTGCTACCTATCAAAGCGCGATATCATAGCTCCGAATGAGATATTCCAATTCCTAACATCCGCCATTATATCTGAACTTCCTTTCGGCAGTTTCAGTCATTTACAACTTACAGGTCACCGCAGGTTATCGCAATGGCTGGATTTGGCGGAGACGCGCCAGACTTTTCCTTCCATGCTGGATGGGAGCAACCCTGTACAAGTGCCGCTGCGGCACTGGCTGACAGTGACAGGCGAACCAGGAGTTTTGGCGCCAGATTACAGTCTGCACCGGATTGCGAAGAAAATCGTTTAAATTTATATCTGTGTACCAGATAGTGCATTGCTTGGGTTCAGTCCTGTGGGATTTGGTTTGATCATCTCCATGGCTGATGTGGTCAACGCTTACAAATCGACTAGGACGGTGGCCTTCTCCCCGGCTACTTCCTCCATTTTATCAAACCCTGTAGGGTTCCTTCGGCAGCTCTCTTCCCCGCAATACGACTCCCTTCTAAGCGACAGTAAATGGACCCGCCTTGACACCGAAACTGTGGTGAACCTGGCAACCGAGAATAAAAGCTGGGAACTTATTGCTCAAAGCACGACGCAAACATTCACAGGCGATGATTGTCGGAGGAGATATGAAGCAATAAGTGCAGCTATAACTGTTGCAGCCAAAAAGAGGCTTGATTTTTCTAAAGAGCTTTCGAAAAAACCTCGGAAGGCACCTGAACCGACTGGGACGGCTTGGAAGCCTGCAGAATTTACATCTTGGCCGGTTGGTCAACAGAAAGCATGGCTTGCCTTGAGCAAGGACCCTAACTCATATTATTTTCGGTTCGCCAAGCCTGGCGTTCCTATATCCAATGCGGATTGGACTGAAGAGGATCTTACCACGTTTCGCACATTAATTCAACAAAGACCTGCAAATGGCAATTGGGGTAAATCACAGGGTTTTATGATCAATATGTTATGTTCACGGGTTTCTTTTCAAAGGTCTATTCTCCCTATACTTCCCTACCAGGACAGGAGAGCAATGCAAGTTAATTTATCGGTCATTGATACGAGAGGGAAAACGCAAGACGCGCCAAAATGTCGTGAGCCGCATTGAGAAGAAAGCCAAGAGCAGTGAAGGCGATAGGATTATCAGTGTCGAGAAACAAGGACGAGACGGTTCCGCTTCAGAATCATTATTATCAGATGAACCTATTCACCCAGACGGAGCGCCCAAGGATGATGAAAGTTGTCTTCCCAAATCTTGTGAAGCTTCGCCAGTGGATAACGAAATGGAGGTGATTACGGAACATCAAGAAGTAGAACCAGGCAACGAACAATCCGTTGGCGAAAGATCTATAGAAGGAGGTGCAGCAATCGAAACTGAGGTGGGCGAAAATCATCAATCTAACCCCATCCTGTGCGACGTCGAGGAAAACAACGGTGGCGATCTTCCACAGACAATCCCCCTCATTCCTGTTCGTATTCAAGCTCCGGTGCTTTCTGAGGAGACTACATCCCCCATTTCTCAACATGTCGTGAATTGTGCAGATCGGTCCATCTCGCCGCTCTTCCCTAATTTGTTTCCTGTCGAAGTGCATTCAACGACCCGGTCCAGCTTAACGTTAGAGCAACAGTTTCAGGCCGAAGTCGACGACATGGAGCAAGGATTTCGGAATGTTGCCAATAGGTGATTAATAACTCAAAGTGCCAATTCAGCCGCCTTTGATTCCTACCGTTTTAGAATGAAGGCCATTTATCGTGGCCGAATCAACGCAAGTGCTAGTGAAGTCGACAAGATCAGCGTGAATTTCGATTATGAAGCTCGGAGCAGTGAGATCGTGACCAGGCAAAGATTTGAACGAGATACCCTACACAGCATGCAGCGCCATCGCATCGTAACTCTTCCTGAAAAGGAACACAACACAATCAGGATAAGGTTCGCTCAGATCCCAGATTACTCCCTGGATGATCGTTGTTTCTAATAATAAATAATCGAAATGTATTGATCAACGAAATCGTGGACGCCACATCCTGAGAAAAAGCTGAATATTACTATTAGTATATTAAACAACATATATTATTTCGTCGTGCAATGATCATCTGCCATGTTGATGATGTTGTTCAAATTAGAGCTGAGCCATGAGGGCGATCAGTTCAGATTCTTCATGGCGGAACGCAATGGCCGATCTAGATGAACGTTTGGGTTCATCAACGAGGTGCTGAAAAAATGGAAGACGTTTCGTAGCTGAGGCGCTACTTGAGGGCGAAACGGCCGGTGATGGAGATGCAGCGACAGGTTTGCTAATGGGCGCTGGAGTCGTCGCAGGAGACGATTTTGTACTGACTGAGCTCATTAAAGGTACGTCCTTTGGAGGTGCAGGAAACCTAGAATTTGCATCGGCCGCTACAGAGCTTGCCGGCGGGAGAAACGGTGCCGAGTTGACAGATAACGGACGCTCGGGAGCGGTTCTGGCTGGCGGCGCTGGAGATTCGTCAACAACGGCAGCAGCAGGATCCGCAGCATAAATCAGGTCATCATGATGGATAAAATCGCATCTCGATCCGTATGGGCACGATCCATTCAGAAAATTCTTACACTTCTCAGTTTTCCATCGGCGATGACGCACAACAGGTCTGAGATCTTGCAATCCATGACTGGAAATACAATGTTTAGTCGGAGTGAAGACCCAGACTGTATATGGCAACGGTACTGACGCGAATTGGCACTTGTTTGAATATCGACAATATCCGTTATCGCTATATGAGCGGCATAATTCCGTTTTGTACAAACTGGAATTATGTGCATATTGAGCGAGGCTGCCCTCTCTTGATGGAGAATTATCGGCCGATTTTGACCTGGGATGATACATGGGCAACGTCTCTAACCCATACGACCAATCATCGCGAGTTGTCGTGGCGCCACTGGCCGACCACGCCGATGAATACCAGAGTTCGGAGCTGGTCGCCATTATTGCTATAAAAAACAACAAAAAACGCACAATAATGAGAGATGTGGTCGGTTGATGATTTGTGATGGGAAGCAACGGTGTAATTGGAGAAACTGGCGAAAAAAATCAATCCTGGGCGACAACGCTATTCGTGTCGATCGTTCATTGGATAACAAGCGATAGATTAGAATAATGAACCAGATAAACGGAGAGTAATGACATAACGATCATGAAACATAGAAGAGAAAAGGGCCGGGCCCACACTCTACCCAGTATATCACATCACTCAGGTCACTGTCAAACAGCAGCCCAATTTGGCCAGCTCTCACTCTATGCAATTATTACCTTGGTTGGCGACAAGATGGGCAACGCGTCGGGCCTTCACGACCGACGTGGATCGATGTCGGGTGCCGGAGTATAGGTGAAATGTAGAGAGCGCGGACTGACGGTTTCTGCGAGGAGCAATATCCATCCCAGATGATGCTCAACCTCGAACGAGGTCCGTCACGCACTCCGCAGCATTGGTGGTTTTCTCCGAGACGTAAATAGATTATGAAGGAGGACTATATATTCTGGTCAATTCAACAATAGCACTTGCTTGCTATAGGCAATATTCGGACTCGCGTGTCGATGCATTTGATGGGACGCCGGTTTATCACTCAATATTATGAGTTCGATGTGTATTTCCATCATATGCGACAATGTGTCGCTTCACCACTCTTTCTGCATTATATTCTGCTTCATGGTTGGATCAGTCGACTGTGGGAATACGATTCTATCATGAACCTGTAGAGAGATGTGGACCATTGGCGCGTGATTACCAGCAGTTTCCCTACACCAATGCGGAACAGTTCAAACCGGCCGATTGTTCCGTATATTCCTCGGACCGGAATACCACTCATTGAAATTCATATCGAGATGAGCTCCGGTTCTGAAACTGACCAGGGCTACGTCTTTCTGTCTGATGCTCTGAGCGATATTATTTCCGTCGCTACCAGCGAATATACCTCTTGCGAAGTATACTTCATCAGATCGTTATCGTCCTCCAAACTTTTAAATTCCTTTCGATTAGGAGCACCATTGCGACTTCGACGATCTCGCCGATGATATGCCAATAGAAGATATGGGCAGTCCATCTCCTGGAGCTAATGCAAATTTATCGTTCGTCACAAATGCGGCTAAGTCGTTGAAAGGGCCATTAAGAAGGTCGATATTTTTGCTTCAGGAGTTCTATACGAAGCTCATATCAATATACCCAACCGAGATGTTTTGTTCGGCGTTGTTTGGTGGCGCTGTGTTGCTGTGTACGCTAATGGAAGGTGGAGCCAAGCTCGTATCCGACACAATATCTATGTCGTATTTGGATCGGCAGATGCTCGATCGCGGTCGCGTTTGGAGGTCTGTATAACACGCTAGATCAATACATTTGATTTAGAGTACTAGGCTATTGCTGTGGTAAAACGCCATTATCAAGCGTTAGTTTAACAGAAATTATGAGTTGAGTTCATTCAACTGAGGCCTTTAACCCTGGCCATATTCGCCATTATCCTCTTGTTTCCCTTTCTCTGATAAACAGTGGTTGTAATGCACAGATTTAAATGTATGCCGCACTTCCTTACCTTGTAAGCATTGCGAATTAGGGTTTTTTTGGCGTTGTAATACGATAGTGACTCCGGATCACTGTTCAGAATTCGATCCGCTTCGATTTTCTCAAACTGTTCGCCATCATCCAGAATGTCAATACTGTCAGAAGCGCGGCGCTGCTCAAACCTATTAGGGAATTAACCAAACGATGAAGCAGCAAGGAACGCCATTACCATTGCAGAAACTGGCTGGCCATGCGTTTTTTGATGAGTTGGCAGTTTTCCTTCAATAACGACAACTCATCTCGGACGCTTTTCCACCGCTCGAAAGCGTTTTGGTATTCGGTTTTCCTCTGTTTTATGTCTCGAATCATCGTATACTCTTCTTCGTCAATGATTTCTTCGTTCGATAAAGATTCAGGGCTGACTGCAGTCCTCTCGGCCCTGAGCTCGGCCAACCTGGCCGACAATGTGTCTATCTCGCGCTTTGCGGCGTTGACGACGGTACCTGCCACCTTATACTGTTCTCGAGCTTCCCTGATCTTCGCCGTCAAGTCTGAATACTCGGCATTAGGTGAAGCTCCCTCCGAGGATCGCCACTCTTGAAAGGCAGTTTCCTCGTCCAACAGGACTGGTACATTGGCAGCAGCAGTTTGGACAGGGATAGGGTTGGGTGTTTTCACAGTTCGACGGTCGGGTGAGGCAGCTCGTGACATCATGTCATCCTCTTCAATAACAGGGCGGGCGTCAGATGGTGCGCTTCCGCCAACACTGAATCCGCTCAGATTTTCGACCAATTCTCCAACCAGCGTGGGACCGGCCGAGCTCTTTGACGACATTGTCGTCGGGTTTGGTGTCGTCTTAAGTGAAGCCGATGCGGCGTCAGTTGAGCTCCCGAGAGATGTCCCCTCCGCAGGTACAGAATGCTGTTTACAAATGATTTTGAATTGGCGGAAGATCTCGTGAACTTGTTGAAGGCTGACGATGGGCAACTCGGGGATGGTCAACGCTAAATACTGTAAAACTTGCTCGTGAATCTGTTTCTGTTGTTCCGGCGTGAAATCTTCATGTGAGACGGGTCCACGGTTGCTGATCATATCATGCTGAAGTTGACGTCAATACTGACTACGAAACCGTTGTTATCAGTCTGGGTACTACCATTGCTAATTCTTGCTTTAACAACGCAATCTGTTTTTCATATTTCTTCAACAGCAGCGTCGGATCCAGATCTATATTGATCGTCGCATCTGTAGTCAACCGCATCATGCGTGTCGCGAACTTCAAAGTCGAGATGGTCTCCTCCAAATGACGAGCTGCAGGCCATACGTTGGCGATCAGCCTCGTAATACTGTTCCCACCTAGACGCTCGGTGTGAGGTTAGAGCAGACAATGGAATAATAAGACAGATACCAAGAGAGTCCCGAAGTACGTGGGTTAACTTTGACGAGCGGAACGGGATATGGTCACGATGTCGTGAGCTCAGTGCAATCACAACCTGTTCTAGGAATGATAACGACCGATTGATATAGAGTGCCTCCTGCAAGCACAAACACACATTATTGAGGCACACGTTTGACGATTGACCGACAAACCTGCAGCGTTTGACCTCGGGAGTCTGTCTTGGCAACACGCTCACTTCCGGCTAAATCGACCAAGTTCAATTTCGAAACGATTACTTTCTCAGCAGATTCGATCCTAGAACGGGTCTCTAGATATATTGTGAAGATGGTGTGTGACCTGGACGATGAGGTATTGTTAGCGTGTTGCCCCATAGAGCGATTGGATTCGCCTTCGAAAAGAAGATTCAGGGCTTGCTCTTCATTAGTCACCTCAGGCTTCTTCAGTCCTTTCACAGACACATTGCCGGAGGAGTCTTCGCGAACCGATAGATCCCTGGATTCCTCACATAACAGATCTCGCAACATTTCATTATAAATCTCCATATATGAAACACGGGTCACGATTTCGTTCTCTACAAGATTGGTTGAGTTCGAGAGTTAAAACTTTTCATGCAGGCACCTGGGCGGGATGCAATAGCACGAAATATCAGTGAAATTGCTCTGGATGATATGCCTCTATATTTATAGTCATATGTCCCATTACCTGCGAGAAATTGTTCAGATCAAGCGAGATTTGAAGTTTTTGGTTTTACCCATAGTAAATGATTTTCCAGCGCCAGTTTGCCCATAAGCCATTAGCGTCCCATTGTATCCATTTAGAGTCGCCATCACCTGTCGAGTGGTTTTGAAATGGTACACAAAAACATAATACTGTATTCAATACCATGTCTCGACAACAGATATCAAAGGTCGCTTCTTGGCTTTCACAATGCAGGACCCGATTTACCCGAAACGTCCAGTCTTGGAGAAGGTTATTGAGACCTGTGTTTGGGGTACCACCATTTTTGTCCATATGAATGGAGACAGATCCGGCTTTCGGATCAATTTTGATTGCATCATGGGCAAAATCGGCGATGGGACGCGTCCGTACAAAGACTTGAATAGCTGTTTTCACCATTTTAGTTGCGAATGGACTATGAACGCTGCTTGAAGACAACCCGCTAACAAGATCGCGGTTTGTACGATCTGGATCGGTACACTTCGGCTTACACCAGAGCGCGATAGTCGCAGATGCGAGATACTCAAACTGTTTTATGTTGTACCAGAACGGCGACGACTCGAACTCAGTAGATATAGATTTATCAGTATACAGACATAAAACTAAGGAAGATGGCTCTGAGTTTCATGAGCACTGTCAAGTTCCTGCAACGACAGCTACAATAGAATAAGCAAGGCTACGAAGACTATAGTTTCATTGTCCTCACCATTCGAGTCCTGAAATTGATAGCGACCGATGACTCAAGTCCCATAGCTCTGATTCCAATAGAGAACGTTTCTTTCGCTTGTTCATGGCGAATGCGATCCTCACCTGGGGAATTTTGATGGGTTAAAAGAACGTCAAAATAGGAAAGCCTTCCTCTATCGATAAGATCAACGACAGATCGGTTTAATCTCCTTTGACTAGAAGTCGATGCATCAATGCCATGAATACCGTCCTCAGATAGAGGCATGTTATCAGGATTGTCATGTTGAAACACTTTCACTAATTTTATGCTCGGGTGTTTCACATTATTGAGCCCATTCCAAAGAAACGAAGGGACAACGTCTAAAAGACGCTGAGAACGCGCGGCAATGTGGATAAAATGTGATGAATCCATGATTACCTGGAACGATGATATCACCATCGTAGTCGTCTAGAAACTGTGTTTCTACATTGGCAAGTAAAAAAAACTGACAAAAAACTGTGCCGGATTTACCTTCAACGATCATCTCTCCGCCAAAATCAAACCTAAGGTGAGGTTATCAACCATAACAATTTGCGAAAACAGCAACCTGCAAAATTCATGTATAATTGCTGGGCGAACCCAATTTTGAAGTTTTCTAAAACAAGCCACTATAATTCCTATAAATCGGTTAAATCATGAGATTGTTGCAGCAACACTCCTGTGTACCGGTTACATGAACACCGTCCAGGCAATGGATGTAGCAAGGCAACGAATCTGGATCGATGAGGACCTATAAAATATGTTCAGCAAAAAGCAGTCGTCAAGGCAAGTGGGCTCTTACTTGAAGAATAGCGGAAACCTGAGCTTTATTGATTGACACAGACTCTTTGTACTTGGACACTGGAAAATGATGTGACGTGATGCCAATATTCGAACAAAATCCTAGCAAATCTGAGGTCGGTTTCTCTGGGACCAGGCTAACAATGGACTTCAGCAATTGGAGGGAGAGAAATCGGAAATTCCTGAGTGTTGGATACGCGCCGCGTAGCAGGCCGTCCTCTATGATTGCAAACCGGAATGGCGGAATTAACGCAAGCGATGGATCATAATCGAGCAATGAAGGTCGAGAGCCTATCATTATGGACGATCGTCGATAATAGATCTGAAATGGTGAAACCCTGAGAGCACTGCCGTTATCGGTTACGAGTCTGTCCGTAATGTAATGTGAAATGTGTAGCCCGTTCGTGGTACGGGTATAGGGTACGTACGGTACGGTACAGGGCCTGTACCGTACTGGTTACCGGCAGGGTGATGAAAGTACAGTACCTAGCGGACATCTTAATTCTGTACTTTGTTTCAATCTCAAATCTGATAATTGCGCGCGGAAAATTGAAAAATTGTTGCATGCGCAGAGGAATCTTGCGATGACCGCGGTACTGTTTGACTGCAAACTCAATTTGGTTGTGATTAAGGGAATAGAAATGTTTTGGGGTGCAGCCAAAGCGTTTTCAAGAGCTCGATGCACATTTCGCTTTGACGAATTAGTTGAACTGGTTCCAGAAGCCCTCAAAAGTGTTTCTATAGGCAAAATTAGCCGGACGCGGTAAGCGTCCATGTACCGATAGGATTTACGAGCGAACACCTAATTTTGCCTATAGAAACACTTTTGACGGCTTCAGGAACCAGTTGAACTAATTCGTCAAATCGAAATGTGCATCGAGCTCTTGAAAACGCTTTGGCTGCACCTCAAAACATTTCTATGAAATTAAACTCACAGTGATACTTCGGATAGAAATCGACGAATAATCCCTGGTTAATTACAGTTTCTTGCAGCCATTCCAATCTGGCTTTTAAAGTCTGGTTGCTCCTTCAACAGGTTTTTGGCTTCTTGGACTGAATCTCCAATTCAACACGCTTGAGGCCCTTCGAGAGTCCATTCTCAGTCGTCATGGTCTGTTCGATGCGCTCTCCGCAGCTGTTGATGCACCATCCAGACCGCATGATTCTGGCATTTCGCCCTCCATCGCTCATATTCATCTTGCTTACAGACAATGCGTCTGGAGCAATTGCATGATGGTTTTGCGAATTGTCAAACATGAAGATTCCATCACAACCAGGATGCAGAAACTGGAATATCGGTATTGCCTTTTCTTTCAACTGCTGAACAAGGTCACAGTTTCTCCAATAACCTTCAGCGTTTGCTCCAGGTTTCAAGAAAACAGTCGAATCCTGAGGGATTTCAGGGCTTGTTGGCTATCGCAGGAGACCATGGCATTCACAGAGAAATGCTGATATCAGGCTTCTGCCGTTACCTTTAGGACGAATCTCCCTCTTGTCTTCGTTTATCCAAACAAAAGAACGTCCATCATTTGATCCAAAACAGGATTCATCATGAGTCACCAGCACCAGAGGCCGTTCTCCTTCATTGAGTTTCGGGGCGACATCATTTTCCATGAAGTCTCCTTCGTATGACGTCATTCGTCTTTCATATGAAAGCATTGAATTCCATATTCCTCACGCTCCAGCAGTGCTTGAAATCAATTATTGAAAAAATGAAGGTGGGATTGCGTACAAGATTCCCCCACAAGGGAAAGGACCGATTGGAGCGCGCAGCCATGCTTCCTATATCGATTTGCTGCGACTTTGAAGTTGTCAAAAGAATGCAAGAAACACTAGGTATGTGAATGAATGCATTCTGTACGTTTTCAATAACCGTAACAATTAAAATGGGACAAGGTCAGACCACAGAATCTACAAATATTGCGGGACAGAGGGAGTAATAATTGCGCAACGGCGCAATGTCCTGCAACAGTTTTGAAAAACGAAACGGCGACTGGTTCAGATTACTGAGAACGCCAATTTGCCGTGTCGTTTATTTGTTGTATTCATAAGGGGATGCGCCTATTAACCACGGACTTTTCTCCCTCACAAAAATTACAGAATTAAGGTGTCCGCTACTGTACTGTAGCTTTAGAGAAACACATTCTTCCCAAAGTACCAAAAGAACATAAGGCATTTTTATACAGGCGATATCGCGATGATATTCTTAACGTTGTAGATTCTCTGAAAAGTGCTAACGCCATTACAGACCACCTAAATGGGGCCAACATGTTAACATTCAACATGGAACAATTTGGTGATAAAGTAAACTTTTTGGATATAACCATATCCCTGGGCGAAAAGTTCAGCATCAAACGACACTTGGATATCAAACCATTCAGAAAACCAACCGCGAATAACTTATTCACACACTACGCGACGTATAAACCAGAGACCACTAAACTAGCTGGATCACTGGAGAACAAATACGTATGCTGAGAGCTTGTCAAACTGAAAAAACATTTCGGTCAGCTATGCTCGAAGTTCGGAAAAGGAAGCCGTATTTTGGAAATCAACCAAATTCGAAGTGAGGTCGAATATAGCCTCAGGAGATAAAGGGACATCAACAAACGCTTGCATGCGATCAAGAAATATAGTTGACAAAAGAGTAGTAGGCAGTAAACCTGTGAAAATAGTTACTGGCGAGTGCTGCCGCCCGATCGACAGTGACCAGGCGGAATAGCGACGAAGGGAGAGGAGATGAGGAAAAGAGAGAGGAAAAAGAAGTTGTGTTTATTAGAGCGGAAAAGAGTGCCCATGGTTACAGGACAGGGGGGTCGATTAGTACCACATTCCCCTCTTTAAATCAGGCCCTGGAGAAGTTCGGCAGAAAGTGGCTCCCTGGGACGTGCTTGTAAAAAGGATTTTCACAAGTTGAGGAACATCCGAAGCAATCGAATAAAAAAACTCCCAAGTGAAATCAGCTGGCTCAAAACCCTGCCAACCGATCAACAGTTCGATTTCCCCCGATACCAGCGTTGCACCTCAAATCGCAAATGGAGGAGACTTTATATGTAGCACCTGCGATGCGATTGTGTGAAGAAGCGGCGTTGTGTCGTTGAGGGTCTTGTCGTGGTATGCATTGCCGAGATGTCCGAAGTAATCAATTTTTTTACCATGACCACGTGCGGGTTGACCACGTCAACAATTTGTGCTGGACCGAACCAGTTAACACAGGATTTTCTACTCTGACTCGGTGAAGAGTCGAGCACATAATCACCTGTAGTAAAATTAATGTCGACGGTGGATCTGTGATTTCGACGAGAACGGTGCTTCTGTGCGCGTTGTCTGAGTACGCGATCAGCCACTTCCTTGTGCATGGAATCCAGGGCGCCAGAAAGATCGACTGTGATCTCATTGATTCGCTGTGGAGCTATAGGAACACTAACAATGGTGTCACTGTGAGGAAGGAAAATTGACGACAAAAAACAAAAAGGTTGCAAGCATGTGAAAATGGTGACCGGAGAGAAACCGATCTTGGGACGAACACGATGGTTGAGGATCATATTGACGAGAGGAAGAATATAAGGCCAATTGCCATCGAAAGGAAGGCTGAACTCCGACAATAGTTTCTTTAAAGCGGATAAAATATGTCCCATTGGCCATGGATAGGCGGTAGTAAAGTGTCGAGCGATATGTAGACGAGAACCCAATTCATGTTCTTGAAGTTTGATCCCTAATCTCAAACGTGTTGGTACACTATCCCGAACTGTTTAAACCAGTCGATGAGGGCGAATACCACTGTGAAATGATCAGCGTGTTCGCAGGCGATCAATTTAACAAAACCGCTGAAATCATCCTTCAAAACAAGCACATATGAAAATGGGTGTTTTGGTTGATACTCGGTTTGGAGATGAATAAAAAATCATAGTGTAGAACAGTGTTAGGTTTGGATGCATGAATAGCTGAACCATACGGTCGGGGCACAATTGCACCACGAACCCGTAAACAGTGAGGCAGTTATGTCATGTTCGAGAGAGGGAGAGGTTGATATTGGCAATATAAGGAACCCGTGATGCTTAACTAGACGTTGTCCGTTGAGTCGTTTATTGATGATATCCAATGACGCATGAACCATATCAAGCACCGCTCATAACAGTATCCCCCGTCTTGGGCGGGCTGCATTCGGGTGAGTGCGATAAAACTTTGCAATGGACTCCCTTAAGGGGACCGTAGCAGATGCGACAAGGGATGTTGAAGGTTCCCAAGAACGGTCAGATATATCGTCACCCTTTCCAATCAACCAAATAATAATGTTGACCACGTACTACCCTAGACGCGATGATGTCCTCAACTTCATGTTGTGAATCATCCAATGCAAAAGGTGGAGAATTCGGTTGTTTGCGACCTGGCAACTTATTGGCGCCATGTGGTTCCAGCAATGACGAATGGAAAACCCGGTGCAAACGGAAATTGTTTGAAAAGTCCAACTCATAGGCGACAGGGTTAATAATCCTACTGTTGGGAAAAGGACCTAATCTTTTTACGTCAGCACTACCCATGTTCAAGAACTGAGCGACCTGTTCATGGAACTTCTGGCAGCGGTTCACGAAAGCCTCAGCCTCGTTCTTCTCAGTTGTGCGACAGGCGTCAAGTTACGCATCGGCTTCATTGTCGGATAGCGATGACGGTAGCGTCCTGGAAGACTCGCAAGAGCCATACAGGAAAACACTTTGGCGCAAAATAAGAAATGACACTTCGTGATTTCTCGCCCGATTCGACAATTATCCCCAAAAAAATTTTTCAACAAAAAGTGATACCCAGTCTTCATCGCAAGGGCGTGTTCGTCTTACAGGTGCTTCGATGCTCGTACAGGCGATTAATGACAGACCTGATAACTCGATGTAGGCCGCTCTCACGAGTAGCAATTTCGAACAGCCGATACTCGTCGGATAAGGCGTATTCAGCAATCTACAGAACCCATAATGTGTTTGTATTGTAGTTTGTGACGAATCGGAGGGAGGTGAGAGATTGGCGGAGCCCAGTCCGTAACTTGTCTTGTCGCCGGTGGCGAGGGGCGTCCAACGCCAGCGAGAATGTCGAGCGGGAATCGCAGCGTTGGCTCTATGGGCTGGTTGACGGAATCGTCAGTCCAACCTCGTCAAGCACGCCCAATTCCTGTGGATCAGGCGTCAGTCGTCAATTTGAAGGCGACCTTATATGCCACCGAACAAGAGATGAAATCAGGGACGAACGAGCTTAGGAAAAAGACTCCTGGTCTGACGATATCTGCCAAAACAGCTGCCAGAGATCAGCAGGCAGCGAAACAGGTTCGCAATGTGTTCTTATTTAAACCCATTTCTAATAGCATTTAGGAAGCGTTGGAAGCCGAAGAAAGGATCAATCGAATGAACGTCAAGGTGGCGCTATACCAGAAACTGGTCAATCTAGGTGGCGCTGATTCAAATTCATTAATCGATTTTGAAAAAAAAGGTTGGGAGTCGGAAGCAGGTTTTGTACCTGCAGGTGCGGATGATGGAGATGGCGTCACGGCTCCACCGTTGTCCGCTCCAGCTGACCAAGCTGAAGTACTGGACAGGTTTCGAAAGACGCTAACCCATGTGGAGAAGCAAATGGTAAAAGAGGTTGAGGCAGAAACCGAACTTGCAAGGCAACGGTTTACCGACATGCAGAAGAAGCGCCAGCACGAAATAGAGAAAAGGAAAGAAATGCTAAAAAAGAGGAAACTCGGACAAGTAAGCAATGCGCCTTCCACATAACGCAACAAAACGAACTATTAAATATTTATTTATTATTTTCGACAATGAGTCGTGATCAAACAGTTCAAGTATAACACGAACCTCAAATAATCGTCAAGCCCATTAAGCTCTTTTTGTGTTTTGGTAAATTTAAGAAGTAACAACTACATGCGAGTTTATGTCTTTCAATCGCCTAGAAAATAGTGCAAGTTCGGCTGATGCAGCGATTACCAACATTAGCGGGGACACGGCAGCATTATCATTTGCCCCATGAGTCGAATCAGTCGGATTTGGAGATCAATTATCCTGTCAAGTTCATTATTAAAAAGACCCATTATTCAATTAACCCACGGCCGCGATGGACATTTTGCATGGTGAGATTAAACCTTGGTCAACAAAATCCACCCCTTGTGAATCATGCATCAAGGTCAAAATGAACTGAGACCTTTCCGTCTTAGCACAATTACACTTGTTCGTCCAGGTAATTATGCTGGACCAAACAGCCTTTTGACATTATGAAAATGTTGAAATTTGCAAGAATTCTCGCAAACGATTGTCCCTCAGTTTGTGACAATTTGCTTTGGCCCAACCGCTTGCATCAGGTGGGGAGGCAGTTTGAATAGTTGGGAGACCAGATCGTATGCAGTGTTGTTGGGAGAAACAGTGTTAAAGCGCAGTATGGCCAACATGAAGGCAATCAGAAATGCCTCAACTATCGTCGCTGAAACTGATGCTAGTAATAAGTGTGTTGGCGCCTTAGTATAGCGCCATGACCGTCTTGATTAAACCGAATCCTTTTCAGAACCTAATCTGCATACACGCACTGAAGAATTCAAAAGATAGACCGCGTTCAGCCGTGGACAACCCTTGGTGTAATGGAACTTGAGCAGTTGTCTATTACAACGATGACCTCAATGCTACTGATTGAAGGCACCGCCAAAACCAAGATTCCGATCCCGACAAGCTGAACTGGTGAAGAACGGCAATGCAAAATAGGCTTCTTCGTTCAGTAACATCGGGGAAATCTTTGTCAAAAACATCCGTTCAAATTCCATCGTATCAAAGGCTGTCGCAGCACCACTGACCCGAGTATCAAGATTGCAGATGACGACAGCAGAGGTCAATTGATCGAAAATCGGCAATAGAATGGCTTGAAAAAACGGCCTTCATCAACATTGTGTCTGGTCTTACAGCGGGTCGAACCCAATACTATCACACATGTCAAAATGCCCGTCTAACACCCGATTGATATTGATCGTAATGCGTCGAAACTCTGCCGACAAGCAGGATTTGAGTGTGATCTGCGGCTTTACAACATCAAGAACAGTTGTCTGTCGTTCAAGAGCAGAGGAGCGTTTCTAATGCAATCGAGAATTACCGACCGAAAGCATGTTTGCCCGAACCGTTAACCCGTGCCTGGTTCGAGGGTTTTTGAACCAAATCTTCTGAGTAATTCAACAACAGCCGAGCACGTCCGGAACAGAAACATCAAAGGTGCTGTTGAGCGGGAATCTGCTAACGGGATTGACCGTTTACCCCATTGTTCGAGACGACACAGGACCCGACTGTGTAACAGGAAAGTGCGTGGTGGCGATATGGCGCAATCCCGTCGGGTTAATATCGGTAATCTACCAGTCCAATAGCGGTCATCTCTGTTATTCCTCAATTATGGCTTACACTGAACCAAAACATGAACGCCCTGGGCGCCTGAAAAGATATGCCTATACTGCCGCGTATGGGTTTGGCGTAGGTAAGATTACGGAAAACGGGTTGAGGTGATGATGCCAGATGGGGTAATGGTCTGGGGTCTTTAGGGGCGGCGCTTGGCAGCACGATCGGTATCCTGTTCGGAGGTCTTTCCGTCCTTGGACCTGGTAATAAGGGGAAGCGGTTGCAAGTAATGGCCAAAACCTGTGCACAGTCGGCCGCAATGTTCGGCACATTTCTGGCAGCTGGGTTAGTCTGCCCTGACACTGTATTGAACGGCCAGCTCAATACGATTTTCTGACAGGTCTGTTCTGCGTGGTAATTAAGTCCACGACCTTGTTCACAATTAATACATATAGCCGACAGTTAAATAAATGACACTATTCAACAGGACGTTGCGAAGTTTGTTCATATCCTCGATGACGTATTCTGATGTTGAACTACGAGGGAGTTGTGTCCGTTTCGTGAGAAAATGTACATTTGGGAGGGTTTATGATGTGCGAGTTTTGGTCTTGGTCGTTGAACTTTGGTGAGGTGAACGTTTTGGAGCTTTCAAGAAAATACGGAGCGCTGAACAACGGATCTGATGGCGTGGGAATACGAGGCCATTGACTTTCGAATAATGCGATAACGCTCTCCTGATCAAGTGACGCTTGGCTCAACGAATCATTCAGAACCGATACGGTGATCGCTTACGCTGATGGATGGGTAATGAAGCGATTCTCGAGCAGATCGTATATATTGATATGGACCTTCGACAGTTTTCTCATCGCATCGTTCCGATTGTGGGCCATACCGATTCCCAGCTGGTGCAGCCACGACTCCAGCTGCAGTTCGTCATTAAAGGCTCGATGCGCCCGCACAGCCATCGCCGCCTTCCATTTGATCTGATACCATTTGGCCACCTCTTTCTCCCACTCTCGTTGACTCGCCAAGTTCGCCGCCAACATCGTGCGCGCCTCGTCGCGCTTCCTTCTCCAGAACCGTGCTACTCGCCTACGATGTTGCGCCAAGACCTTCTCATAGACGGCCCCTTGAAGACGTCCTCCGCCCGATTCCACCCGGTTCGCCATCTTCGCAAGACGCCGGTATTCGGCAAGGTGTCGTCGATCGCCCATGAACCTCTCAATGCGTTGGTTGTTGTCATCAATGGATTGCTGTATGTTGACCTCCTTGGTCCTTTGATTGTTCATATACCGATCAATTCGTCCATTATGGTCATCAAATCTGTGCATGATATCTCGCCCATCGTATCGACCATTCACCTATTATACAATCATCAATCTGCCCCTAATTCTTCTTACTGTCGATCGTCGTTTTACCGATTGTGTTGGTATTGTGGGTTCTTCTTGTTCATAGTCTACGCTGGTCTGATCCTGTCGCCAATTCATCATCATCCTCTTCGCCATTGTCGTATCTAGTTTGCACTTACCTTAACGTAGGTACTTGTCAGAGGATCTTGGTCAACGGGTTCAAATATGGCTCCCTGTTTTGAACGTGCTGATGGCGATAGTATGGTCTTCTTGGTCACATTGTCATTCTGTCGGCAAATGAGATAAGAACCTAAATCTCGACCAGACACACCGTTTCCATACGGTGATGATATGGCGTTGAAACACGACTTCACTGTCTTTGCCTTTATTGTCCATTGGTGTGATTGTTGTGTCTATGACCCTCAATATTGTCTGGGCCAATTACCCTGGACGGTATTACATGATGACGTCATCATGTTGGGCACACGCCATAGAACACGGTCATCATCTTCGTCTAACACGTTTCTGAAACCCCCGTTCTTTGTGACGATGTCCAATATTCAAATATACTCGTAATTATCGAACTTTCTTTTCGTAAATTGATCCTAATTTTAAAAAATAAAACAAACATCAATGTCCTTGGCCTCTTTGCTTTAACGACGTTTTCACGTCATCAAGTACCGAACGTTGTACATCAATAGACCGCCATTTACACAGCGCCCTCTGTTTTCTGTGTTCTTGGGAATTTGTCAAGGTGGGGAGCGGGGGAGGCTATTTGAGCGGTTTCCTTGTCAGGTTAATACTTCCCCAGTTGGTACGGTCCGATCGCCGCCCTGGCTCTGCTCAAATCGTGTCGGGATCTTGTTCGGGGCCCGTTTCCCCCCTCCACACACCATACGGTATGCTGTTGGTCGGATCGGGTTGGCGGTAGGAAGATTGTTCGGCGAGAGACATGGCGAATCCCGGGTCAGAATGTGTTTATCACATAAAGGTGGTCAACACTGACCCCATCTCCAATTACCCGTTATCATGTCCTCATCACTGTCGCTTTAATATATGGTTTAGGACGTCGGGAAGATCCTAGATCAGGTTCAGAAAGAGTTGGCCGTATTCAAGGACGATGCTGCCAAACACAAGGTAACGCTGTTACGCTGGAATCAGCGTTGACCTTTGGTGAAACGTGGGTTTTCCGTTGTTTATCAGGACCCGTCGGCGCTGATGCGGATTATTGAACGGGCCCAGGTCGACCTGCGCCGGAAGACAGATGTCGTTTACCGATCGTCGGTGGAGGTGAAACCGGCAATGATTGAGCCGCCATTAGCGCCGCCCCGACCGCGCCGCCCTGACCTGACCAAGGCGCAAACCGCCGAGATCATCGGCCAGCTCGTGGAGGAGCGGCGGCGTCATCAACACCCCCCGCGTGAGAGAGGCCCAACTCGGGACAACAATATCCCAGGGCGTGTTCGTCTTGGGCCAACTTGTAAACAGGGAACAGGTTCGTCGTTGTTCGTCGTTGGTTTAAGCGGTCCTCGCTTGCGTTTGTTCACGAACAGACGCAAGTGGATAAGGCCATCCCAACGTCGAATCGGTCCCGGGAAAATTGATTGTCAATGTAGTGGTTCCCCGACGCCTGAGACGCGATCCGTTTGCGACTCCACCGCCGATCAGTTCAAACGATGCTCGTCGTGGACTATTACATCTGCTGAGTACGGGTCTGATCCCTCGGCACGCCAATATCACAGAGGCGCTGGTCGGGGAAACCGGGGGATTACGTCAACGACCGGCCCCGTTCCATCATCATTCCCAGCAGTTCGTGCACGGGTTCGTGTCGACCTGTCAGCCATTTGTCAACGCGGTCCTGGACCTGACCACGCCCGTCATCGGATCGGTTGCCGATATCGTCAAAGTAAAGCACGACACCATCATCGCCTGCACATTCCAATATTTTTCACGAAAACCACCGACAAATTTGGGATCGCGTCATTTCTCTGAAGACGTTTTCGATTTTCAGATTGTTCAGAACTTGCCAATAGCGTTGTCATTCTGCAGAATTGACAGATCTCCTTATTTCGTGATTGTTGAGAGATTGATCAATGTCCGGTTTCCATTAGGCCAAACATCGATTCGTGAAACCTCATCTGTACGATCTGGGTCCTGGATGTCCCGATTCCATGTTTGCCAACGATCCCGATCCCATCGCTCCATGCGACCTGATTGCTCCCGATGATTACGGGCGGGAGCAACGCGCCCGCGAATTCACTGAACTACTGGATACGTACAGTCTTCATCAATTCATGATTAGAAACGGGTAAGTCGCACACAATTAGCCAAAAAACCTCTCGAACCTTTTCCGCCAACGATTTGGAACCGTTCAATGTTTCGGCTTCGTTGGTTTCGATATCCACATCTTGATCGGTATTTTGCTGTTTGCCCATTGTTCTGCATTGTGAAACTATTCCCTTTTTATATTTGTGCTATCGATGAAAATCGACGAGATCGTGGTTTGTTTCATTCAGAACAATGTTGGAAATGTTTTCCTGGACAAAAATGGAGCGGATTGCCTGTTATTTTCCCTAAAAATATTTCTGATTCGTATCGAATTGTATTCCCCTGAGGTATTGTAGTTTGCCGATGATTGTCGTGTCTGTAGGACAACGCTGGCGTCTACGCCCGAGTTCACATCATTCCGCCGTAAATACTGCTGTATCTGGGGCGCGATCCAAACGGTGATTGGTCAATTGGAAGAGGTATTGCGATCCCATCGTATACCGCTGGCCTTGATCAACGGTCAACGGTTGGCGACCATATGCGAACGGGATCGTGGTCCCTGCACCGACCAGGAACTTCTCGACTGCATCGTGAACGGCGACGAGGTCGCTGCCCTGTTGCGCCAACGACGGCCGGAGGGGCGACAACAGGCCGCGATTAGGATCCAGACGACATGGCGAATGACCAAACAACGTCGGGTGTACCGGGACCTCAGACGCCGCCATCGATCGGCCAGGGCGATTGCGATCGCGTATCGACTGTTTGGGAGGCGGAAGGCGATGCGGGCCCGGGTCGCCGAGCAATGGCGCCAGGATCTGCAGATATGGAGGGCCAGGCAGGAACTATTCAGGAAACGGTATTCATCAACTCGAATTGTCATTCGACGCGACTTTCGAATTCGTCTTTTCGATAATTGTTTGTTCCAACTGCGGATCAGCTGTTGGTTCGTTGAACCTGGTTTAGTTTCCCCTTCCTCTCAACGTTTGGGGTGTTTTTCGCCACCACAGCCGCCTGATTTCCCTTCGTAGTTGGAGTCGTATTCGTGAGCGTCGTCGCGTAATTGTTCACTTGACTTCGACATGGCGTTCACCTGCCCAACGTCGCGCCTCCATGACGAGGTCCTCCTCACACAGTTCCGACAACACCGGATCCGGTCGGATCGATCGCGTTCTATCATCACAGCTGGCGCGGCTGTTCGACCTGGCCGACCCGAACGTCGAGGTCGTGTACGTCTCGGCCGAGCCCATCCCGGATGAGGTCCAGCGATATTATATACAGCTATTGCAGCTCAGAGCAGGTTCGGGAACAGCAAACGTCGACTTGTCAAGTGCCTTTCGCCCCTAAACTGTGGCCAACGATTCGCCAAATGAATTTGCGGTTTATTTTGTTGTTTCGTATTGTCGTTCTTGAAGTTTGTTGTTTTAGAAGTCAAATTAACGAACAGAAAGGTTCATTGAGAATTGAAACGAGACACTGAGCTCAATGACAATTGGTTTTTATTCGGGTAATGCAGTTTCCCATTGAAAATC
The DNA here is from genome assembly GCA_900404475.1 of Spongospora subterranea. Lineage (NCBI taxonomy): Eukaryota > Endomyxa > Phytomyxea > Plasmodiophorida > Plasmodiophoridae > Spongospora > Spongospora subterranea. The sequence goes on along the minus strand of OUQQ01000004.1, from coordinate 26,008 downwards.
TGAGCGACAATCTCGTAATTTTGCGAAAATCTGGCGATATTGGGTTGTCCGATCAATGGTCTAAGGGTGTTTGATCTAGTGCCGGGTATCGATGAGCGGCTCAAGTTCATCTGGCCAGAGTCTCACGATATTCTATTGGGATCGTCGGTCCCGTTGTCCACCGCCATCTACTATTCCCCCAAATGCCTCAACCGGATCCGATCGTTAACCAAGGGCCAATCGGCCTATATCGTCCCCAATCTCCCCGGTCAGGACGACCTCAAGCTCGCCGTCTTCCTCAATCTGCCGATGTTGTCACCAGAGCCGGCCATCGCTCAATCACTGTCTTCATGTAATTCATCATTTCACTCGATATTTGGCCTCTCTCGTTTGACACTTTTGCGTTTTTGTTCTGTGGAACCGCGACAATGCCAGTTTTTAAGAGTATTTGTTTGAAAAAAGAAAACTTTACAGTTTCCGAACGGGATCAGATTTTCTCACCGTTCAACATTCGATGTGTTGTCGTAAAGTACCCTCTTATTGGTTATAATTACGGCTCGAAAGATCATAAACCTCAATTGCTGGCGCTCTAGGCCTGGAATGTTTATATTCCTTACTTCTTTTCATTGTTTAAGAACATCGGCGGGAAATAGACGTGTTTTTGGCCAAGAAGATGATAATTTTGATGTGATTCAGCGTCTGGAAGTAAACGGATATTCTCGGAGGCGCTGATCGATTATCCAGTCGGATCGCACGACGTGTTCCAGGAAGGAGATCTTAACGATCGCCTGACCCAGCTGATCCTCGACAACATGGGGGTCCAGCGATGGATTATCAAACTGGACGATGAATGTGGCGCCAGGGGCCTGGCATTCTTCGAACCCGCACGGCTCCGAATCTATTCCGACCTCTGGCACGAGAAACAAACGTCGAATAAGTTTTACGACCACGACGTGCTCGAATTCAACAGGTTTGTCGCCCTTAGGTTTTCCTCCAATCTTATTCGACTCGTGTAATTCGATATCGGTTAACCTGAATTATACAATATGAATTGGCGCCACTGTAGCGGGCGTCGACGTTGTTTTTTTGGGCATTATTTCCACCGTGTTGTCAACTGTCGTCCCATGAGCTTCTCATGTGTTGGGATTTGGCAATATTGTGAGCGCCAATTGGATTGTTGATCATATGAGATGGGAATGAGTTCTGCTCCTGGATCTATCTTTGGCGATTCCAACGATTGAATTGGTGTTGATGATTTGCAGGAGGCGATTAAACAGCACGTTGACGCAGCGAATGCAGTTCCTGGTTCGCCTGGTCCATCCTGACCTATATGTGCAAGGATGGAAGACGTATCTGGATCGGTTGGCGATGGTGGGCGGATCGATAGAGGCGTGCCCCCAATTCGTGATCGGCTCCCCATCTGTTAACATCATGATCAGTCCCGACGGTCTGGTCGATATTCTATCGACCCACGACCAGATATTCAGGTCAATCTGGTTTTCGCCCCAATCTCCATCACCGACGTGTTTTTCAACTGTGTCGTGTTTATTGAACTCGATCGTTTCGAAAATTGGTACTTAGTATTGACGGGTTTGAGGTTTTCTGATCCCGTTTTGGTTTCCAAGCAATGTCCATTTCTCTACATCTCGATGAAGGTCGACTGAAATATGAATGTATTCTAGTCGTCCATATGTTCTGGCTGGCGCCGTCTTCCCTCAATCCACCTACGATAACCACCAACTGATTGAGGCGGCCCTATCCATCGGTCGTGTTTGTTCTCGCCGGGGTGTTATCGGCCCAATCGGGATCGACTTCGTCGTCAACCTGAATGAACCCACCAAGGAACAAGTAAATACTGCCAACCGATCACTGTAGCAGCAGTTGCAGATTCACCGAATTCAGACCTTATTGGCCGTCGACCTCAACCTCCGTTTGACAACGTCGCAGATTTCGTTCCAGTATTTTACATTCCTAACCCCAGGGAAGTTCAACGCTAAGATTGGCGTTTACTCTGTAACGCCGCCTCCGTCATCTGAGGTAAATCGCCGGTCACCGCATTCCCAGTCGGTTTCCGAGCAACGGTTTTGTTAGGCCAAAGGATCATCGGCCAGATCGAACATCTCGTCGTCATCGCGACATTCGTCGATCGCCGATCTGTCGGGAGAGTTACAAGCACGGCTGTCGCTCGATCGTTGCTACGCTGTCTTCTACGATGTTATTGTGCCAGCTCTGTCGACCATTCATCATCACGTCTTTTTCAATATGTGCCGTCTGGAAGTTCGAATTCCGCATCTGTAGATCCTTGTTTTGCTATTGACTTTGGAATCTTCCCAGGGCGTTTCGTTCGATTTAGCAGTTAAATCCGGGACATCGTTCATGTTGACGGATGCGATAACATCAGGGTGTTTGTGTCCAATGGGCATTGGCGATACACAGCGAATGGCCATCTCACATTTGAACTCAGCTCTTGCGTTTTTGAAGGTATTGTAGGCCTCTAAGATATTTTTGAAAAAGATTAGTGTTTAATGAATTTGCAACAGAGTAAGGTTGGAGTGAGAGAACACCAATTTGACCGTTCCAATTTGACGAGCCATTGTACCGTGATCAAAACGATGCTAGGAACTATAACCAAATAAAATGTGTTATAGAGACAACGCACGTCGGTTACGATGTTTGATATAATATATTTAATAAATCTATGATAATTGTTGCACAGCTGAAACAACTGCGGCGATAGCCATCGTGCTAGGACAAAGCCAATTAGAACGTTGATATCTGATCAAATTGAAATACTTACCAGTAAGCTAGATTGCCAAATTCGAGGGAATGATGTTCTGTAGGAACTGCAGCGGACAGTCGCAGTTTGATTTCTCGGACTAACGTAGAGACGTAAATATCAGTTTCCATTTTGATTCGCCTCATTTCTCTCAGCTCCTTCTCCAGCCCAAGCAGCGAATTGATCAAAGAGTGATCCTCATCAGTGATGACTACCACATCCCCAAATGTGCGAATGACAGGCGGATCGTAATGATCAGGATTGGATACCGCTACCGGCAAGCCGCCTGGTGGGTTAGGTGCGCTGGATGGATATGTAGGCGTCGCAGCTACAGGAGCTCCTTCAGGAAGGGCGTACCGTGAAGAAGCGCTGGACCTCGCCGAGGGCCTTGGTACGTTTCCTGGAGGGGGGCCTGGTTGTGCTGGCTGTGATCCATCAGGCAATGCATAGCGAGCTCGTGGTGGTCCCTTCTTCGCGTTCGCTTGCTCGCTAGACAATACAGAAGTAGAGCCTGCGGTAGGTTGAGCGGTTCGCCGAGGTGGCGGACGAGATTTAGGAATTTCTTCCTCATTGGGAGCGTTTAAATCGATGTACTTTTTGGCAACCGGATCCCAGACGAACGTGGTGTCTTCAGACATATCGGCGCGAGGAATGGGCTTACCATTTTCATCGTAGAGCTGTCGCTGGAACACTTTGATCAAAAACGACGCTAAAGAGCGACGTGACTTTGCAACAGGCCTGGTGGGTGACCTTGATTTGCCAGCAACACTAGTACACGACTTCTCTGGAGCGGTCGATGACGACCGTTCCATTGAGTCGAATTGATCAGGACGTTTGGCGTTAGATGCCGCGCTCTGGTGGTTAGATTTGGAGATTTCGGCGTCTAGACGAAGTGAAAGTAACAAATAAAACCCTATGGGATGTTAAAAGATAAAGACATGTAGAAGAGTCGTTGCAGCATACCTCTAAGCTCATTGTAATGCTTAACTATAGACATCCCCATCTCTTGCGCTTGTTGAAGCCTAGATTCTAAAACTGAAGACTTTGTTCGCTCGTGAAGCAACTGTTCGTCAAAATCGGAGATAGCCTGTACATGAGTTTGCGACTCCGCGCGTAATTCACCCGAATCGCATTGATTTTTTTCAGGATCAGGAAGCAGTTCCCCAACCGTTTCAGCATTAAGAGCATGCTGGAGCTGGAGTTGACAAATTTCGGCTTCACGAGTGCTAATAAGCTCATCTTTTGAAGAAACAAGCGCTTCCAATTCTGATACTTTTGACCTTAAAATTGACAATTGATGTTCCTGCTCCATACTCAAATCACCGGCTTTGCCACCATGATCAGTATTGCTGTTCACAGATTGGCAAGCACTATGGCTTGCAGAACGAGCAATGTTGGCGGAATTAGGCAAAGTCGGGGCATTCCGTATTGGTGAAAGCCGAGCTGCACGTAAGGCGGCCAGTTGTGATTCCTTATCCAGAATTTCCTCTTTAAAAGAACTAATTTCTTGTGCATACCTGGAACTTGTGTCTGCCACAGCTGCCTCAACTGTTAACTGAAGCGTTGCTTCGTGATTTTGGATTACTGAACGCAACAGAGCAAGTTGTTTTTGATGGTCTTCGAGTTGGTGATTGAGATTGCTCGGGTCAGAATTATCACTGTTAACAGACGACGTTGGGGCATGAGATTTTTCGCGTAACGATCTGCAAAGCTCATTTTTCTCCGAGAGTTGCTGCTTCAGATCAATAATCTCTTGCAAAGAAGGTGCGGAAGCAACAGAATCTTCAAGTACAGATATTGCATTGTGAAGTGACGCCGCCTCAGAACGAGCCGATTCAAGCTGCTGTCGAAGGGACTTGACTTCAGATATGTGTGTGTCTTTAGATGACTGCAATTGTTGCTTCCTTTGTTCTAGTTGGTTTTGGATCAATACAATGCGATCATCACGCTCGGAAAGCTGAGCCTGTAATTCCTCGATACTCGACTTAGAACTTCGACGGGCGTCAGACAAAAGTTTGCGAAGCTGGCCAAGTTCCTCTTCGAATCTAGTGCAACTCTGCTTGTGCTCGAACGCTTCCTGATTCAATTGCTCTTCCTTGCTGGATAAATCTTCTTGAAGCGCGACGACAACCTTGTCAAGATCAAGGACTTGCTGGTTCAAATCGACATTCTTTGCATTCAGCTCCTCACGCTGATCGGCAAATTGTTCCTGTTTCACGCTGATCTTGACTTCGAGCTCTTCGATTAGGCTTTGACTAGCAGCCAAATCAGATTTGAGATCATCAGATTCAGAATTGCCCGACGCTCGAGCAGCATCAAGCTGAGCGGTTAAAGCCTCAATTTCCGCTTGACGCGCGACGACAGCCTTGTCAAGGTCAAGGACTTGCTGGTTCAAAGCAACAATCTTAGCATTCAGGTCCTCACGCTGACCGGCGCATTGTTCCTGTTTCATGCTGATCTTAGCTTCAAGCTCTTGGATGAGGCTTTGACTAGCAGCCAAATCAGATTTGAGCTCATCAGATTCAGAATTGCCCGACGCTCGAGCAGCATCAAGCTGAGCGGTTAAGGCCTCTATTTCCGCTTGACGATCAGTAGCAATTTGTTTGAGTTGATCCGACTCTTGGAGGAGCTTGTTTTGATTTTGGAGCATTTTACGAAGTTGTTCAATTTCTTGCTGATGATCACGAATCGCTTGTTGAAGAGAGTCACACTGGGATTCAAATAAGGCTCGTTCGTTTTGCCGTGTTTGCTCAACTTGCTCTTGAGCTGTCATAAGGTCCTCATGAGATTTTTTCAGACTATCAAAGCTTTGCTTGATAGTATCAAGGTCCGATGATTTGGCCTCTAACTCCATTTCTAGAGCAACCAACTGCTGTTCGGATGATTGACAACGAGAGCTAAGCTCAGCATTCTGTTGTGAAGCTGCGTCAAATTCCTCTTCCAGTTCGGCGATTTTTCTATCTCTTGACGTTAAATCCTCTACCATCCGCGATACTTGAGATTCTGGGTGGACGGTTGTTGATTCTGCAGCAGTATCATTGGATTTGATTTCAAGAATTGCGATTTCTTGTGAAAGCCGATGAATCTCAGCTTCGTGCTTTTCACGAAGTGTCTGAAGTCTCTTAGATGAACTTGCAACCTCCTTTTTGAGGGTTTTGACTTCATCTTGAGCAACCCTAAGTTCAGATTCCTTGCTCTGCAGTTCGGCATTTGATTCGTCTGCCACCCTTTGGAAAGATGTATTGGCAGCCACCACTTCAAGCACTTGTTCTTCAAGCAGCTCAATACGATGTTGATGATTGGCAATATATTCGGTATCTTGTGCGTGTTGCTCTTCTGCAGAATGAAGAGAGCGACGCAGCCGGGAAATTTCACCTTGCAGTGAAACCATTTCGTTTCGCATCTCTGAAACATTCTCATCCTTGATATCTGTCGTTAACTGAGCACTTTCCAACAAGCGGTCTTCACTTGCTCGCAATTCGGCAGCAACGGATTGTATCTGATCCGACTTCTCATTGTTTTCCGATTGTAACAGCGAAATCCGATCTCGCAGCAGTTCCAGTTCCTCTGATAAACTCTGAACCGTGGATACATGATCAGCACATTCTTCCTTCGAAATTGCTTGTGAAACACGTTCATGTCGATGTAGTTCGGCAATTTCAGCTTCAAGCAGTAATACAGTTTCCTCATTTTGCAAGAGTTGATCTTTCATTTGTTTCAAGAACTGATCCTTCTCATGAATAACGGCCTCTAACTCTGTACAAGTCTCGGTGGTTTTGTGGAACCTTGTATTCAAAGACAGAATCGTCTTTTGCGAAGTCTCATTGTTCTTTTCTGCCATTTTTAACAGTTTACTGTTTGAAGATTGAGCCTCTGTCCAAGCATCATTTAACAACATCTCAAAACGATCAAAGTCAAGGTCGCGGTCAAAATCTGAGGGGAGCCCCAATCGTTGCGAAATACGGGTAAAGCTGGACACGATTTTGTGGGAGACATCCTTCAGATCATATTTAGCCTGATTTCGAGATTCTATTGCTTCCTGAAGGTCAGACTGAAAATAAGCCGACACTTACGATTGAACCGCCCCTAACTGACCTGCACTACAGTAACGAGGGGTTTGTCATCCAAAAGTTCATCCTGGAACAAAGCTCGGATTTCCAAGGTATCACCAGAGGGCCTGTGTTGAGATTAAGTTATGCTGGAAACCCAGATTCAGCAAGGTCTACCCGGATGCAGATGATCTGGTTAATCGATCGATTTCAGCATGCAACCTGCGATTTTCAGAGTCCAAAGAATCGCCGTCAACAATAAGAGAATCTCTAGAAGCTTGAACAATGCTAAACTGCGCCTGAAGCTCCATTAGCTGAGATGAAAGTAGTTCAAGTTGTTCATTCGACGCTTTAGCGTCTTTCTGACATTTACGTAAGAGAGATACATATACGGAGAACGTTCCATACAAGATCATCTTGCAATGCTTGAAAGACTTCAGCGTCACTTTCTAATTTCTTTCGTAATTGGCTCGTTTCTCTCTCAGCTTTTTGCAGTTCAGATGACAATATTTCAACTTGTTCACTCGACGCTTTAGCGGCTCTCTAACAATCCACATAAGATAAATACATAAATGGAAAATGTTTCATACAAGATCATCTTGCAGTGCTTGAAAGACCTCAGCATCACGTTCTAATTTCTTTTGCAACTGGCTCGCTTCTCTCTTAGCTTTTTGCAATTCTAGTTTAGTTGGACGTTGCATGGCCTTCTCCAGTTTTGATTTCAATCGCAGCATTTCTTCGTCCTATTGAATTAGAATCAACAGACATTGTGAAACCTGGAACGGCGTAGACCTTTGTACGAATCTGACTTCGCAACTGCTCTTGCTGTGCATCTGAAGGGCTATCTGTACGCTAAAGTTTAACAAAAGGACATGGAGTAAATACCAAAGATTACTTTGAGCATTCCTAATCCGTTCAAGGTCGTGCAACGATTGATCGAGCTGCGATGAAAGGTCTGCAATTTGTCGTTGCAGCAATTGCTCAGACTCAATTCGAGATTTCCTGGATATTTCGATCTGATTCGCAGACTGAAGAAGCTGCGCGCGGAGGTCGATAACTTCCTGTTGAGTCGTTTTCTGAGATTCTGTCAGCGTTGCATGGGCTTCCTTTAGACGTTTCCACTCAGGAACAAGCTGCCTTAGCTTAGACTTAAGAACATCAACTTGATCAGAGTCGTTTGACTCAGTGGACTGCCTTCGTGATCCGTTATCGGCCTGACTTTGAGACACCGCGCGCTCGGCAATATTCGCTCGATCAACGGCAGCTGCCTTCTGGATGGTCAACTCCTTTACTGTAGTTTTCAATTGTTTCCATTCCGGAACCAATCGATAAAGTTTGGCGCGAAGGTCGGCAACCTCGGCTTTCGCGGCCGTCAGCTCATCCTCCTTCGCAGGCATGCTCCGAATTCAAATTCCTTACGGGTACCGGTCGTTCGATCACCTCACAAATCGGCGCGCCGTCTCACTATGTAATCCCAATCGTCGTTGGCAGACAAATTCCCAGCCGCTGGATTACTCCGTTATCGTTATCAACCCAGCAAGAAATGCATAAAATTAGCAGAGGCAGCAGCAACCAAGGCCGCAACCCACGCAATTATTAGTCAAACTTTGCTGCTGACTGAGTGGTGAGAAGTGTACGAGTCGGTGATATATGGTCACGTCATGAGATGGGCAAGTTGCCGTTTCAGGTGCAATCCTTTGCACTCGATTCCAATCTGCTCAATCAATTTGTTATCCAATGGCTCTGTCGTTATAGTACATTAACCCACCTAGGTCATTGCTCCACATGCCAATGTGTTCGTGGTTACTGTAGTACTGTTCTATACTCTCTTTTCAAAAATATTTTCAAATTTCACGGAGTAGCAATGGCGAATATATGATTGCTGATGAAGTTTAATTCACTGCAAACACTTTTGGCCATTTTGCATCGCGAACCGAAGCAATTCAGTAGCCGCCAGGTTTCCATTCAATAATCGACCAGCTATACGCCATTCTATTGCAAATGGCAAAAAATAATACCAAAGCCGAGCAGAGAAACTGGCGTTGTAGGCATCTTTATTGAGAATTGAAGTGTCGAACCCTTGATAAATTAATCCGCCGTTCTAAACCGTCGGTTGCTCGCATCGCACAGGTTTCAAATGACGAGTAAACACTGCAGACTTCTCAAGTATGCGAATTTAACCTGTGAATTCGGTTCGTTTAGAAGGAGCTTCATCGCATGAAAACTTTGAGGAGACCGTATTTTTTTTGGGATTTCTGAAATCAAAATGAAACATTGGTGCATGAGGTTGCACAATTAAGTTTCAGATGTTAGTTTAACACCTTTGGTGACAACTACTTTTGCAGAAAAGTGCCATATCGGTAGGAGTGGACACTTAACACTTATCGATGTACTGTATCAGTGTATGCACTCCAGCCAGTACGTACACTCGTACAGTAGACTTCAGGTGTGGCTATTCGCCATTCCGCCGCACGCTTGGTTACCCCGTACAACTCCGGTCTCCATAGCATGCCCTTCTTCACTCCTTCCATCCGCTCCAAACCCCGAGTCTCTGTTTGGCAACATCTACCGAATCCGATATTCAGTTAACAGCCATAAAAAATCGTCTGATGCTGTCGAAAATTTTGCTCGATATTTCGGGTTCACATCTGGGTTTTCTGTGGCTTATAATTCGCATCCCTTCTCCATGCTTAACTGCGCGTCCTGCATGGCGCGGGGTCCAACATTTGGCAGCGGGCCAGGTTGCAATGCAAAACATGAATCACTCACGAAGGAGGAAAAAACTCAGTTTCCGTACACGTAATACGTGAATTTCACCGTTGATCTAAAGTTTGGGGATTACGTAATTAATCACCAATGCATGAATCACAACCATGTCATCAATACTGCACTGATCACTTCCGTTGGTGGCTCATTGATCATTAACCACTGTTATTTCGACATGGTCTTAGCGGTAAGGAGCTGCACTTCGGCTTCGATCCGCACTGCAGAGTCTCATCGAGGCCAGATATGCTGTCCGAAATCGAACCAAAATCGACAGCAGGTCAATTGTCGATACGCCACCAAAGAATTATCATTCGTAGGTTGTTTAACAGCCCATCGTGTTAGTTTATTGCTTCCATGGAACAAGAAGATACGGTAGAACTATTGTTAACGAGATATTAAAAAGGTTGACCAAACCTATGTTGCTGCTATTTTATTGAGCTACAAACCACAACTATGCGCTCATAGATTTCATTCGTTCGACATCAGAACCGACAATGAAAGTCGACAATGAAAGTCGCTATCGCAATCACGATTGCCGACTTCCCTGTAATGGGTTTGATCACCCGTATGATCGTCTGATTATAAAATTCCGTTGCATTAAGGAGCTTTGTGTTTACAGCGATTACCTTTCGTGCATCCTAGCGTCCTCCTCCTGTTTTCTAAGGAATCAAGAGGTGGTGAACTTTATTTTCAACGACATTGACAGGGGAATGTTACCAATCCGAAACGGCAAAATATATTGTGATTTCTGGCAGTATGCTTGCTCAGGAATGCTAACTACGTACAGTTATAAACAAAAAACTACAATGCTTGGGATGTTTCCTGTCACTGTTATCTGCCTTGAAGAAGCAATCCATACCGCGAAAAACAAAAGTTATTCGTATTATTATTTGATAGTCTCAGCTCAATGAGTACAATCTGAAGTGAATCGTTCGAACCCGAGAAGGAATGTTGAAGTAACGAAGAGAGCACAGGCATGTAACGGTGCATGTGTTTTACTGCACAGACGTGAGTTGTTGACTGTCACCACACCAGTGCTGAAATGTACAGTGTATCGCTACCCAGTGTTGATTACTCAGAGATCATAGACTCATCAGAAGTCCATTACCTGTCAAATCAACCTCAGGTCGTCATCAGCGAAATACTCAAGGCAGGAAAAATCGTTTGAAAGCGACGTTTTTTGCAGTGAATGCGCGCGGTCGATACGTAGAATGCCGGATGAGGCGTTGGGAGCGAGGCGGTTAGCCGTCCCGATGCCATCCAGCCCAGCTAGCGGAGAAATGGACGAACTTCTTCGATGCTTTATATGTTTTGATCGTGTCCAAGATGCGCATTTGTAATTTATATTTGGTTTTCAATGTGGTTGATAACCAAGTCTTTTTTTTATTTTAATATAGGTGTCCGTCATGCAGTAGCATGTGTTGCAGGGAGTGCATTATTAGATGGCTAACTGAACGCAAACCTTTATGCCCACATTGCCAGACTGAATTACGAGTTGAACATTTAGTAAATTGCCGCTTTGTCCAAGATTTAACAAAAGCTGTAGACAGGCTTCAATCTTCTTTGGGAGGATCTCGAGAGATTTGCACTGTATGGGCGTTTCAAGAGTGTTTGGATTATTCAATTTATATGCTGCATTAGACGCATCGAATCGAATTGCTCTATTTTTGTGTGGATTGCTCAGAGAGCATTTGTGCAGACTGCGCTATGTTTAGCTCCGCCCATTCTGGTCACGAATTTGAAAAGCTAGCCGATGTTCATGAAAGACATGCACAATTAGTTCAAAACGGCATTGCAACTATCGAATCAAGGCTTGCGGTTTTGAAACAGCTGAAAGGGTCAATCGACGCAAACATATCTGCCGTCAATGCTGCCAAAGACGATGCATGCTACACTCTGCAGAACATCTGCCAATTAATGGAGAAAAGTATCATGCAACAACTTAAGGATAAACTGCTCATTTTGGATTCTCAAAAAAACGATGCCATAAAAGAGGTTGGTTTAATCTCTCAAACGTCGTATATCAATGTTGACCAATCAATTTTTTAGATAAGTATGCTGGAGTCAATTGTTCATGAACTTGGCTGTCATCTGGACCTCAGTATCTGCACAAAGAGCGAGCTTATACGCAAAACTCCTCAACTCACTGCAATGACAAAAAGCATTCAAGATGACCCTATATCAAAACGATTTTGCCTGGAACATGTTTCCGAATGCTTTCAGTCAGAGGTACTGTTTGCAGGTTTGTTTCTATTTTTATTAATTTTGTTGCAGTTGATTCCAGCCTTCAGTGAGTCGACTTTCGTGATTCCCAACTTCGTTGAAGCGTTGTCGCGCGAAGAGGTGGTGTACAGTGAACCGTTGTTCCGTAATTGCTTAACGTGGCGATTAAAAGTTTATCCTAACGGAAATGGAACTGCGCGCGACGTGTTCATCAGCGTATTCCTTGAACTTTGCACTGGGCTGAATGGGCCAGAACAGATTGAATATGCAGTGCAGATGGTCTGTTTGGCAGCTGATTAATAATATAGTTTAATATTGTATTTAGGTTAATCACAAAGATTCAGGCAAAGCCATTCTGAGAAGGTTTTGTTCTAAATTCGAAGTAGGCGAAAGCTGGGGCTACAATAGGTGAAAAAAGTTGTAGTTGTGAATGCATTTTTAACTTTGAAATGGTGCAGATTTTTTCGCATCGATGTACTGATTCGGGACGGCTATCTTTCAGTCGATGGCTCTCTCGTCCTAAAGTTCTTTGTCAGACCTCCATCAATGTTTCTGGCGAATCAAGAGCAACAAAGGTGCATCCACATTACTGTGGATCCAGTCCGCCGTGTTGATTCACCTTACCAAGGTACATTGATCGACTAGAGCATATTCAATCTTGCCAGCGACGGGCAATCCGCAGTTTGAGAAAACGTCTCTATCTGATGGCGCTCCCATTTGCAAACCAATCGATTTCAAAAGAATTAACTGAAGACGAGTGCGCAGAGCAGGCCCCAGATGTAGAAACAGGGAACAAAGATGACCTCAGTGTTTACGCGGAAGAGGGGTTTCATGAATCCAGCATTGAACGATATTCAGAGTCTGGTAGGGCTGACAATAGTTTGAGGTTCTGGTAATCACAAGTTTTAGAATATTCGGAAGACGAAGATGATAGCGATGAGGAACCAGCTGAAGGACCCGAATCTCCTGGAGCAGGTGAATGTTCGACACTTTTCGCTCAAGCAGAGGACGATCTTGAACCTGAACCAGAATACCCATGTCACTCACATAGTGAGCCTTCAACGGTCTCAAATTGCCAGGAGTCGCCTAAAATTGATAAGACTTCCACCCAGACGATAATTAATGAACAGCCCACTTGAATGAGAAACTGCCCGGTCAAAAATAACGTTGGCAAATCGTTGGTTATACTGTATTACATAAGACAAAACAGTTATTTTTAACGCCAAAGGGGAAAAACTTGCGTAACTGATTCGCGACTGTCACCCACAGAAAATTTTAGCTCGACTTCGAAATGCCGACGCCAGAAACTTTGTCTCCGAATGTCCATTGTCCCATTAACCATGTCACCTTCTTCGACTCTAACAGGAGTAGTCAAAATGAAAGTTACCTGCGGCGACAATTAACAGCGATAATTCAAAGTGATTACACAAATTACTTGACGCCAATGAGTGGACTTATGCATTGGGGATGTGGAAAGAACAAGCGTTTTGGCACCTTCATCAGGACTACCTCGAAATTCGCAATCGAACCATCCACCAAAACCGTGCATTGTTCCCGATTTTACAATTTTGAAATGGAAAGAACCCCTGCAGCGGGATCAGTTGGGTTCAAAGAAACACACAGTATACATCTAACTTCATAGATTCTAAAGACTCAACACTCGCCGTGGCCATGTCAATAGAAGTGACAAGGACATTGGAAGCGAGGCATTCTGATTCTTCAATGATTCGGTCAAATATAGGTTTTGAAAAGAAATCCGTGATTGCATGCTCCTTCAGCCCTGACATCTGAACCAATATTAATGAAAACATGAAACAAAAAGTAGATATTGCCAACCTTGAGCCCATAGACATCGTCCCAAAAAGCAATTTTGTTATCATAAAATTCTTTGACGTCAATTGGAGCGAAATAAATATTTCCAAGCGACGGCATCATCAGACCACCAGGAGCTAGATACTTTTCCCTTGCAGAAAGGACCGAAGCAATCATGGATTCGCAAATTAAAAGCGTTCCCATCCATTCGGAAATAATAACGTCGACCTTTTCAACAGGCAAAACGATCTCTTCAATTTTGCCTAATGATTCATTAAGAAACAGATCAAAGGTATAAGAGGGTTTCGCACCTTTGATTAGGGTGATTTTATCACTGAGATTGTTTTCATTGACCACTACTCGAGCGTGTTCAATTACACTGGATGCATCAATCGCATAGACATGCTTGGCGCCAGAGTTGGCGCAAAACAAGGACAGAACTCCAGAGCCGCAGCCAATGTCAAGGACAATTTTATCTTTCATGAAGTCAGAAGCAATATTAACCGCCTCCTTATAACCCAAAGTACGAGAGGTATCCTGATGCCGGCATTCGAGTGTCAGCAGATCTGACAGAGTAATAATCGTTGCGAAAAATACCTGAAGCATTTCCAAATGAATGCTCAAATTGCTATAGCCCTCAAAATACTCGTCGTCTTGATAATTGCAATTTAAAGTAGTGTCGGAAGCCGTAGGGACAAATGGAGGAATGTTCGATACATAATTGGAGGGGAAAAATCCAGAAGTAGATTCAACTTTGCCAGTCTTGGAAACAATCTTGCCTTTGCACCATTCCTGTTATAATAGATAAGAAATCCTCGATGGCAACATTATCGCATCAATTACGGCTGAGTATTGATATTCGACCAAAATATTATCTCCGGCGCGGAATGAAAGCTCTGAGTCATTTTTGCCTTTGAAATCGTATTGCGCTATTGTTACGATCGCATTCCGCGACGAAGGAACCTGACCCCATTTTATCAGCTATACTTGAAGGATTCCAACGATTGAGGGCTCACAGAGCATTCCATAGGAGTAGAATCTGATGATGCAGATGAATAAACGCGTAAGCAAAATGTATACTGGTCAGCAAGACTTTTTAAGAGCTCAATATCGAAGGGGACAACAACTCCTTCATTTGCCACTGATGTTGTGCTCTCGGGCTATACATGGAATTATTGAAAACACAATTACAAAATAAGAGAAGCAACGAGTCCTAACATCTCTTCCTTCAGTAATTTCAAGTTTGTTTTGAGGTTCAGGGTATATGACCAACCCTAACTGCACATAGCTTTCCAACATAAACTCCCTGTGGATGAGCTGCATTGAAGTCAAACATTGCAACAAAAATGGGAGCAGGCCGAGAGTTGAAAAACCTGTTCTAAGGTATCGGCAGAGGATGGAATCATGAATTTACTGATCATCACGCCATATTGGATATTGATACATGGAGGAAGCATGGTCGTGATTCACCAACGAACGAAACGGTTAGAAAATGCACCAATTGGTCTATCCTATTTGTTGAGCACGTATATTTGCAGATGGCAATGTCTGTAAATGTCGATGACCTCAGACGATGACCGAATTACTCAAGAAATGATTTCCCACTGAATGATGTGTGTATAAGTCACGGCTCATTCCTCAATATTACCACTGCGCATATATACACTTCTCCAACGAAACTGCGCCTGCGCATCAGATGGGTACAGTAGCTTGTGTATATTACTGCGCATCTGCCGATGTGTACATATCTCTCGACTTCGTACCAGTCACCTACAGATTGTCGTATTGGTAGTTCGAGACCATACAGGACAAACAACCAGGATTATCCCTCTTGGACTCTTGAACAATACAACTGTTGATGTTATTGATGAATTTTCTGCCTCGTTACACCTATGAACGATTTCCCAGGGACTGATCTTGCCCACTGTACGGTGGTTTAAGTTCCTGCCACGCGTGGCAAACTCCCGTGACTTCTGAACTCATTGGACGACCAAAGTGGCGTGGTTTTCGGGCCACAATTCAAGGTTCAGGTTGTGGCCCGGCCTGTTACCCGATAAGATGAAAAAGATGTCAAATTGTAAATGAGAGCGACGCCGCCACTAACTCCATCCGTTCTCAATCAATTAGCCGTTTAATCTTTATTTGGGTGTGATCCCCGTATTATGCTGTGTTTTGGCAATAATGGCCAAAATGACATACCTGATGCATTTCGTAGTGAATCATCGCCGTTGTCAACTCCAGCCCCGAGTTCGTCATTATCACCACCATCGTTGAATGCCAGCCCAGCTCCTACCGCAATCCCGACTACGACGGTGAACATCGCGATCTGTGTTTCCAGCTGGAATTTGAAGGCGGTGGAGAACTTCACCTTGTGGATATTCAGGTGTGGACTCACTTATGATGGTTGTCAACGGGAAAGCAGCACGAAAGTATTCAGGAGATCTGGGAGATATCATGTTAGTCCAGCCCGACGGTGGGTTCCACTTTATCTTGACGCTGCCTTTTTCGGCTGTTGAGAGCCATGTACTGTGATTACACACCTTTATGGAGTTAACGCTTTCTCCTCTTTGTGACGCCACGTGTTTACAGGCGACCTCCAATCTCCCAACATTTCACAGGCCATCCGTCTTCTCAACATCTTTTGTGCACGAGTTCTTCACAGCATTCCATGATCGGCTTGTTGCTCACGGGTATCCGCGTCACCGGTTCACCCTGGCGCTGATAGCGTTCTCATCAAGCCGATCCTGGAATGCTGTGAGGAACTCGCGCATGGAAGATGTTGAGAAGCCTGTGAAATGTTGGGAGATTGGAGGTCACCTGTAAACACGTGGCGTCACAAGAGGAGAAAGCGTAAACTCCACAATTACAGAAAAGGAGAAACGAAGAAGGCTTTAAGTTGCTACAATTGTGGGCGCACCTCAACAATCAGTTCAATCGATCGGAGACACCTTCTTTGGAAACACTGTGTACGCTTATACCGAAAATGGAGCGACTACGTGACGCGATCTGGCAGGAACAGTACCGTCGCGCTTCTGATCTTCCTCACGCGGAAGAGGTCAACGATCAAGAAATCGATTGGCACATTCGACGGCCGATTCTATCACTTCCCGACGATCGTTTGGGGCAAATTCCTACATGCAGCTGTGCTGATTTCACCTCCAGCCTAATACCATGCGCAGACATCTGTGCTGTATTTTTGAATCTCTTTGCAGTAGATAACCTGCATCAACGCTGGAAAATTGATAGCCACCAGGTTCACAGCAAAGCTTGATTGAAGCTGAATATTACGGCAGCTGCTCGTGACGACAATGGTCGTCCTCAGACGATTCCAAATCCTGCACAATTTTGCTTGGACATGGCGGTATATCAAAGCATTGTATACCCAGCCAATGCAGATGTTCAATACACCAAAATTAACAATCTTTGGAAGACGGTCTAACCACATGCCATCAAAAATGAGCACACGTACAAGCTATTGACAATGAATCTCATTTCATTTCGAAATAGCCTACATGGAGATGGGAGTCCGGCCTTTATAGAAAATGATAACATTCAAACCGAGCCTCTCAATGTTCCTGTACTGCCACCCAGGAAAAGAGGCAGAGGTGCAGACGATGTAAATAGGTATTGAACTGTTAACAAGCTAAGTTGTCCTTCTTTTAAACAATTGACTTTGAATAGATCAGCGTTGACTCGGCGCAAGGGTAAATGCTCAGCTGTATCAAGGCTGGTGCAAGTCCAATCAACAATCATCGTGCTGGAAGCTCCAGATGCCCTTTTAATGCCCCAACATGACCAAATTCAAAGAATACATACATTGATGCAGTAAAAACCGTTTATGCAATATAGTAAGAATATAGGAGTAATATTCACGCACTGCTCTGGTGCCTTCGAGCGAGAATACAATGCTCAGCATAAGATATTTAAGAAACGAACCACAGTGACAAACTACAAATTGATTCTGAGCCGCATCAAATAAGAATGTCCTTTCCTCGGTTTTTTACTTTCTGTTCAGTTTACCAAGACGCTCGTACACACACTATTTTCCGTGGCCAGATCCTAATCTTGCCCCGCGCGGCAAGAACAGTGACACAGTGGAACAATGTACATCCAGTGGACGCGGTCATGGATTCTATATATAGCTCGTACAGTGCCAAATCAGATGTTGTAGAAAGATGACGGTGATGGTGGCTGCGCTATTATAATGTGTTCCAGACACCTGTCAGAGTTGAATTTATTGGCCATGGAATCGATTCAGGAATCGAACGAGTCTCCAGGAATGCCATCCGATTTTGTTGGTCCCGTCAACAGGGTCGTTAACTTATCAACTGATTCATGTGGTGTTCAGGCGATCCGCGATAATCGCCATTCCGTCTCTCCTCTGCGCACCGTGACGGTGTCATTTCCGGAATCTGGGAACGAATCAGATAAATCAGTGACTGGCGCTGGCGACAGTCGACACCGTCAAAGCTGCTTATCTTACCACGATTTACGTAAAGCAACGTTCGAACGCGAATCCCGGAAGAAGCCTGCTGTACTGGCAGCCTTATATTCCTATGACTTTGAACTGATATCGTTTTGCTTTAGGAACTGGATCGAACAGAGTTTCTCCCTGCTGGATATCAGAGGGTTAAAATTGAAGGTCTGTCTTATTTGAGATGCTTTATTCTTCTCTGTAGCCTGTCGTACAGATGATGGTAATGTGGCGGCGCCCGAGTTGACATCATTGCTTAGAATGGCGATCGATATTCGTCATCGCTATTACAATTATTCACTGAAGAGCGACTATGTTGCCAGCAATGGTACGGCAGTTATTCCGTTTTAATTCTGCAGCCATTCCAGTGAATGCTCTGCCGTAGACGACGATCCGTTCACTGATGAGGTTCCTCCTCCATCAACACACATCTTTGAGATGGTCGATGGCGTTTGCAATGCTTGGCAAACACCCGATAAATCGGGTCGTCCGTTTTTTGTTCGAAGCGTCAAGGAATTCTACGAAGATCTCGATGTATGTGCTCTACCGATATGTCAAATTCGCTTTCTTCTCATCAATGTTTCAGGTGATTTGTGATATTGTGGCCGATGGACCAACCAAAACATTCTGTTATAAAAGATTGCAAATTCTGGATTCCAGATTCCTTTTGCATTCGACTCTAAATCAGAGGTTAGAATCTGAGGCGCAAAAGGTTTGAATATTGTAAAGACATCTCGATGTCTGTTGACTTTGGCCAGATGGTGCCACATCGCGATTTTTATAATGTTCGAAAGATCGACAATCACGTCCACCATTCGGCATGTATGAACCAGAAGCATCTGCTGCGCTTCATCAAGAAGAAGTTGCGCGAGGAGGGCAGCACCATTTGCACGGAAAGGTAGTTAAGTCGATTCTCCGAATGACGCAAATTTTTCAACACTTGCGATTCTTTTTAGGGATGGTCTATCGCTAACGTTGAGAGAGGTAACTCAAGTTACGTTGTCCCAAGCTTTGGTTTCCGGTAATTGTGCCATTTTAAAAGGTGTTTAATACCCTCAACTTGACCGAGTACGATCTCAATATTGATGCGCTGGATATGCACGCCCACCAGGATTCGTTTCATCGATTCGATAAATTCAACCTGAAGTTGGTGCTTGCTGGTTCCTTTTTTGATTCGATGGGTGTTTTATTCTGGGACAGGTATAATCCTATAGGAGAAGCCCGACTCAGGGAAATCTTCATGAAAACTGATAATCACATCAAGGGAAGGTTTTTGGCCGATATAACTAAAGAGGTGTTTACTGATTTAGAGTCGAACAAGTATCAATTCGCAGGTGTTTTTTCAAAGGATGTTTTGGTTTTGGCTGCTGTTTTGATCCTATCTTGTTAGAATATCGTTTATCTATTTATGGACGATCGATGTCGGAGTGGCCTAAGTTGGCTTCATGGGTTTGCGCTAACAGATTGTCTTCGCCAAATGTTCGATGGATGATTCAAATTCCTCGACTATTTGCTGTATATAAAGGGGCAGGAATACTGTCCAGCTTTCAGGAGGTCATCAATAACATTTTCCTTCCTTTATTCCACGTCACAATTGACCCCAGCTATGATATCAATTTACACAATTTCCTCAAGATGGTTGTAGCTTTCGATACCGTCGACGATGAAAGGTGAGCATCGAAATGGTGCAATGTCCTATTTCTAATTCATTTTAGTGCTCGGGAGCCAGTCCTGTTCTCCAGACTCCCTCTGCCTCAAGATTGGGATCTTCCCATTAATCCGCCTTACTCCATGTGGTCTTATTACATATACGCCAATCTTCAAGTCCTCAACCAGATTCGAAAGTCTCGCGGGTTCAACACCTTTGCATATCGCCCTCATGCGGTACAAGCTAGTTTACTTAAAACCAATTTATAGCCAACAGTTGAGCTGTAGGGCGAAGCCGGCGATATCGACCATCTCGCTGTTGCATTTCTCACCTCCGAATCGGTATGAAGTTCCCATCATCGTCACTTGGCTTTGTGTTTTAATTTGAGATCAGATTGCACATGGAGTTATGCTTCGCAAGAGCCCTGTATTGCAGTATCTGTTTTATTTGACTCAGATCGGTATTTCTATGTCCCCGCTCAGCAACAACATGTTGTTTGTGCCTTATGATAAGAATCCGGTTGGTCCGCATGGATTGCTGCCCTTTCCGGTTTGATTATTGTGATCAGTTCCCTCGATTTTTCTCTCGAGGCCTAAAAGTGACAATCTCAACTGATGATCCCTTGTTGATTCATTTTACAAAGGTTGTCCCCCTTTCAACTTATATCATCACTACTCACTTATCAGATAGGAGCCTTTGTTAGAGGAGTATAGTGTCGCTACACAAGTCTGGAAGTTGAGCTCGGTTGATATGTGCGAAATCGCCTGTACCAGCGTTCGTATCAGCGGGTTTCAACACAGGTGCTTTGCAATTACCGAGATGTTATTGTTTTTGTTCAGGTTAGTTAGTTAATACTCGTATTTAGGTTCAAGAGTCATTGGCTTGGGCAGAATTATCGACTGGTTGGCGCCGCCGGGAATGATATCACTTCGACAAACGTGCCTGATATCCGCATTGGATTCAGGAGGGAAATGTTTGAATCAGAACTGCTCATTGTTTTCGGCCGCGAGTTCGTCAATCGGGGCGATAATAACGATCCACGAATCTGGAACCCAAACAATTGCGATTTCGGCAAAAAATAACAGGCTTTTTTGCGATTACTCTCATCAAATGTCTTTATCCAAAACGCTATTTATTTCTGATTAATGTGATTCCAATGTATCTCAAAACAAAGCCCCGTTATTATTGTGTTCGTCAGTCAGTTATTTATTCAGTATCCAAAAGCAACTCTAATCCCGAAAGTTTCGACTTCCTTTCGGTTAGGTTCATTGCTAGGATTTGTCTTGTAGTGTCGCGGTATCGCTGCTTTAGGGTAGCTGCGTCCTTTCGGAGGCCAGCCATTTCCAGTCCATGTCGTCTTTCCAGTGCCTTGAACTTTGCCAGGAGCTTAGCGTACTTTGAATGGAGTGCCTCAATTTTATCGTCGTAGAGCTGCTGCGTGACCGCGTATTGTTCGCGAACCATTGCCAACTCTTCTTCCCGATCCATGGTCTGTTTTCGGAATTCAGAAGTGATTTCCTCACATCGGGCTTCTTCCCTTGTTTTCGCTTCCTGTTCATCAAAGATTTTAACTCGTCGCTGATATTATAACACTTCTTTTACCTCGATGGTTTTCTCCATGATTAATGTTTTCTGGTTTAATTCGTTGGTTGCAGCTGCTGTGGATTCTCGACTCTCATTCAACTGCTCCATCAAATCTCGACGCTCCTTCTGAAATTCGTGCTTCAATACCAAATATTCTACGAGAATGTTTCATTTCAGAGTCATTATTAGTGGAAAATCAGTATACCTTTCAGAGATTGTCTATTGGATTTGATTAAATCGTCGACCTGCTTTTCTAAACTGCTGATCACGGCCTTATCTTCTGCTTTCGCAGCTTTTGTCTCTTCTATTTGAATTCTCCTGTCTTCTCGATGCGCTTTTTCGCGTTCTTCACTTAGTTTCTCCTGATCATACGTTCAACGGGCATGTCGATCTGAGATGGATTTTCTCACCGTCCCAATCAGCCGCGTTCTCAACGATTCCACTGTTGCTTGCAGCTGCTCCACCGTTTTGTTGTTGGGAAGATAGATGGTTCGAATCACGTTGGTTGATGTGTGCGAACTCGGATCCCCATTCTGAAGACATACGGTCCTGGGCTTAGCGCCTCGGAAATAGGTTACTTCTTGGGTCACAGGTCGCGTCAACGCTAACAAATCCTGAATACGCCTACGATTCTCTACATCACGATCTGCAAGAGATTTTCAAACCATACATCATATTTAAAACTGGGCGAATAGTAAAATCAGAATTTCAGAAAAATCCTTCGTGTTGTGGTCGTTGATGGTTAAACCTTTGTACCTCGAAGTTCTTGATTCTCGGAGGTAATTTTCAAAAGATGTTCTCGTTCGTCAAAGAGATAAAAATGGGAATCGCTTAATGCTTTTTGCAGCTCTGAGACCTGCTCTGCCTTTTTCGCTGTTTCCAACCGAGATTTTTGCAATTCGACGTGATGTATGTCAACGTCGTCCAAGCGTCGTATCATATTTAGTCGTTCCTCGTCAAATGCATCTTTGAATCACAGACCCTTTAGGGTGAATTTGAATAGCACCCAATATATATTTCCTAACCGGCTAATCTACTGTAGTAGGTAAGCAGTGTTTGATTTTCAGCAAACGCATGTTCATGATGCAGCTCCTGACTCACTGGCGACATTTGCTCAGTAAATGTTGACAAGCGATATGAATTGGAGCAAAACCAGCCGGGCTCTCTCTCTCTCTCTCGTCACAGGTCAACATCATTAAGATGACACTCACCCATTCCTAACACCCAACTGGGGACCTATTTCAGTAATCAATCAAGCAACACTATGTCAAGGTTCAGTCAAATATTGTCAGAATCATTTTGGTTTGCCAAGAGTCGCCAAACTGGTATTCGCCCATTATAAGTTGCAATAAACTGTTTTTTTTTTACTATTATACTACGACGTTATCTCCCTGTCCATATCCAATATTTCTTTGATAGCGTTTTCAGCGAGTAACTCCACGTTGCCGAATTCAGGATTTCGCAAAAGCAAGCATTGCCCGCGCACCGTGCAAAGTCGCACTGATCACACACGAGCATTACCGTAATGGATCCACGTGATTCACGTACTTGTCCATACCAGAAAACTCTATTTCTGCCTGTAAAGCCTGTTTTGTTTCGTAGAGCATCCTTTCAAGTTGCGCACTCAACGATTCTTCGATTTCCTTTGTTCGCAAAAATTCCAGATTAGCTTGGTTCAACGCCTGGGATCGTTCTTCATTTAGCCACTGTTGAATTATTTAGACTGTTGACTCAATTTGTTTGCTTGAATACATGTGTACATGTCTGCATTGCGGCTTCAGAAACAGGCGGTGATATGCTAGCAGCTAAAGGCAACGGTAACAATGAAACCTAGGTCAACGTCAGTGGACCATATCTTCACTTCGACATATCACCTGTTGTTTTGGCTCAATGCCATGTATGATTGGATCTGTAAGTTTGACAGTCCCGATTTTTTCCTGCTGATTGGAATTCCCAGTTTCGACGTTCTCCTCTTTTTTCTGAGGCTTGACACATCTATACACAGTGCATTCAGGGTTATAGTATTGCTGAGATCAGGAGTTTCCCTACAACTCTGCGCATGGTTCAGGGATTTTTTGTTGTAAAATCGGCTGTCCATCAATCGTTCCAGACGTGCTTAAATGAACGTTGCTCATGGAGTAGCGCATTACTGTTAAGTATCACAGGACTTACTTATTCCCTCCTGTCGAACTAACGAAGATCTGACGAGGAATAGGAAGCAGCTCATTGCTGTTTTCTTGTTCACCGACAGCGATTTGTTTCGGAACCGGTTTCTGTAATAGCGGAGCTGTCGCCATAAGCGTTGATGATGCTGATGATCTTTTCACAAACTTCGCCGGGGGTGAGCTTCTGCATCTGGTAAACAAATCGTCATGCATGCTGTCATATTTCTGAGTGGTAGGCCATACTCAAGCAACGGGTTTGATGAGTGGACCTTCAAATGACCATCTGCTTCTGGATTTTGGCGAAATGCCAAATCAGTTTCACCTTGAAAGATCATTTTTTGATTGCAGCTTTTGTCGTCCTTTGTATCCATCGGTACAGCATCAAACGATAAATTTTGTCTGTTGCCGAACGTAAGATTTTTACATTCTTGACTATTGAGGTCATGTTAGCTGGGAGGGCAACTGGCTAAACCTTATCGCTGCAGTTACTTTACAGGTCTTCGAGGAGCCATGCTTTTCTCAATTGTAGGAACAAACTCGACTCCCGAGCCATAGTCCCTGCATATCATGGTCGACCAAAGCATATGGTGCGTAATTATTGTCAATTTTACAATAAATCAAACTCTTTCTCCATCTTTTTCAAAGGAATAACATTTGATTCCTCTCGTGGTCGTTTACTTGTCGCTGCCGCCCCTCTCCATTCCGTTATTTTTGGCCCATCCACAACGCCACCGTTCTCGCCCGTATCATTCATCGTGGTGATATCAAATAATGTCAGATTAATGAGTATCGTATTGAATTAAAGTGATGATCATGTCAAGTAACGATACTGACAGCAATAGTGATTGCAGATCCACAGACATTATCTCACTACACAGGTCATATCTACATACAGTAATCAATCTGCCATGCACATTCTCATGTTTCTAACAGCACTCGGCAACAGTCACTCTGTATAACTGTGACCATTTCGGTGCACCGTCGGGACAACCGCCTGCCGTAACTGCATCATGTTGCAGGGATGGCAGATCTGTTCAACTAGTTTCACTTTTAAATGTTTTTCGTGGCTGGCTCACTTATAGCGTACGACGCTGAGTGTGGGGATAATCCTAAGGAGCCGTCGTCAATTCGTTCGACGAGAGGGTTTGCTTCCGCAGTTGTTTTGCTTTGCAAACAAAATATCGATATGCCACCATTGAAAATAGCTTTTGAATAAACCTGGTAATCCCAGTCAACACTAATTTGTTTTACGATATTGGTATAATTCGGTTTTGCAAACGATAATGACTGAATACAGCAACGCACCCAAGAGGTTGCCAGTTTTTTGAATATAACTGCAGTTGCTTTATCGCAACAAAAATGCCCCATCGTGACGATATGTGCAGATTCATGGAAAGTGCACGCGACATATTCACAATATCAGTCATGAACCAGGTGGTTGATCAAGCTATAAATTTATCGAAAAACGAGGACGATGAATATGAAGATGATACAGAGAATTTTTCACCTGAGCGAAATTCCAGCGACGAAGGAGCTCATCCTACATTAGGTACAAGTGGCTTTTCAATCGCAATATGCCTACAGCAGTAGGATTCATTGTAGTTTTAGAATATGAGAAGACCCCAACAGAACCTGAGCCTGAGAAGATCACCACAACCGACAATATTAGGGCAGGCGGTAAACCGCAGGCCGAGGACACTCGTGTAAATGGTAGTAGATCGAATATCCACATTTTCCAACGATTACTCATTCACCAAAGTAGATGCGAGAGATGAAGGGAAGATTGTTCTTCCTGAAAAGGACAATTTGACGCCTTCTGTTGTTTCCGAGAAGGTCACGATGGCTGACGTGGTTGAGGACGTCATCATCAATTTCTTGGATCCGAATGTCCTACGACATAAGATCGCATTACTTCATGAGCAAATTGAAATATCCAATCGCCAGATTCACCAGTTGCAGCTGATAAATAGAAAACTAATTCAGAAGGCCAAGGTTAGATGGCAACAACATTCTTGATCCCACGCTAATGGAACACCATAGGATATGAATCGTTCAGTTGATGAGATTATCGCCACAGTTCGATCGGATAGTGATATGCCGGCAACAACTCCCAGAAACAGAGCGGACGGTAGAATCTACTGTCTTTTAATCAATTGGCATTGATTGACCCATTGCCTACTTTAAGTACTTCGGAATGAGATCATCAATCTGAAGAAGTCAATCGAAGTCTGCAGTCGCCAAATCAAAGCAGATCAGGAAACAGTTACGAGGTATGTCTTTTGAAAGGTTGTATTTCCTCAACTGATGATATATGTTAGAAATTCAATTGATGTCTGCCTGAGCTTGGAAAACCATCTAGAAAAACTGCAAATTGAAAGACACAACCTTGAGAAAAAATATATATCAATGGAAAATGTGAACAAGATTAGTACTTATAAGCCAATATTTGTTGAGAATTTTCCTTAGGACGTGAAAGTAAGAGAAAAAAGAATTGCTGCTCTAACGCAGAGTCTTGAGAGCAATATCCTATTA
>OUQQ01000427.1:0-18011 GCA_900404475.1 Spongospora subterranea | reverse complement strand
GAAAGATATATTGCGAGATAGCCATCGGTTTCGATGCGTCGTGATACTGTCAAGACGAAATTGCCCAGTTCGGAACACGTTGATCATCGATATCGTACATAACACCACAAGTCTAAAACATTTCTCAAATCAGGCACCTCACTCATATCAACATCGCTATCATTTTTAGGTGGTAAAGCGCAAACCATTCTCTTGGTTGACTTAACACGATGCGATCGGAAAATTGGCCTGTTCTTCCATGTGCACGATGAGTTATCCTTGGTGAAATTAGTGGGAAATATCATCTCACATTGGATACGGTGCACAGTTTCATTGTTTCAGAAGGCGCATTCAACTTGATCAATCATCATCAGTACTGTGTTATACGTCGTTCATAAATACGATCCCATCTGTGGAAACAAACACCTTATCCCAATGATCAACTTCATTCTTCAGTGTACTGGTTTTCTCTGGTGCCGCTGAATTTCGCTCAATTCAAAATGGAGGTTTCATTGGTGCTGGTAAACTTTGAGTATCAGATCAATTACGTGTTCCCAGCTCGAGTCTTTTAATTTCTTAGAAGAATAGTTCAATTTATTTGGCATTAATCTTTTTTTTTATTTGAATAAGCTTTGTCAGAATCCTTCATCACGTTCCACCAACGTATTTCATTGAGCATTTCATTTGTGACACCAAACAATCCGATTTGTTCGGGAACGCGGAGCTGGCTGTGGGAACAAATCACGGGTACTAGGATTTACCAGAATCTGGGATGAACAAAGGCGTATTAACTATCGCTGATAACGAGATCTGGGAACCTAAATGGTTCGGTATTAGAGTTGAACCAGGGCCAAATCGGCAACAGGTATATCTTCTATCTGCAAATATCGATAGACCTTACAGTGGTCTTCAACATGAGGCACAACTGCATATGACGCTTTGGTTTATCTAAATGATCATAGAGTATGTGGTACATGTCAATCCAACTTCTTCTATGTTTTACAGTAGGGGATTATCTGTCAGGCAATCATACACAATCCCCTTCATTGTCGGATTCACCAGATGACATATCTGACAAACCGGCTTCTTTCAAGCTGTAAACGGTTATTGATAGATGGCCATAGACTATCGCCTTAATTGTCTGTATCACCAGACTATTGCCACTATGAGACATCAGTCGGCAATCTGAGGAGAACATCGAATATTTCATACATATGTTTTCCACACTTGGCCCGGCGCCCTGATATCCCATCGACCCGACGATCCTTGACTCGATACGAACAACAGCTCTTTCGGGTAAGACTCGTTGGGGATGTTTGGGCGCCGGGTTTTTTGGGGGACGTGGCTTTCATTCAATGGAATGCGCTGGCACGACTCCCGATTTTCTCTATTCTAATTCTGCCTAATGCACTCTGGAATTGTTGTCGCAAACAATATCAAGAAGGAGCGAACACACATTATTGCGAGATTCGAACAGGAGTGTGTTCATACTGCGATTTGTCATTTCTTCATATTCCATCAATGAAACCCCTAAAGTTGTACAACAAACTGTTCGCGAATTTGTTTTTGGTTTGAACGACTATCAATTGGGAAAGGGATCAGCAGAACTGGTACCCGCTTCAAGCGTCAGAAGGAATGTTGACGATGCGATTGGTATAGTGAGGAGATCATTGCGAGCTCTATGATGTGTGTACTCGATCACTAACAACCGGGGTCGTTGTTCACATCATGACCACCGCCGCTCCCGGTCTGGATCCTCTACCGAGGAAATCGATGGACGCCTGGATCAGGGATCTGGGGCTAGGGCAGTACTCCACCATCCTACAGAACCAGCACATCTCCATCGACGAGATACTGTTGATGGACGACACGCAACTCGCCGAAATCGGGATCAAAAACCAATCGCATCGACGTGTTATATTGGATTGGTCGCGATCTGAACGCGAAGGTGATCGTGGCCGGGAAGTTTCGTTCGCAAACCTAATTGCTATTGTTTTTCCGACCAGGTGGCGTCCGATTACAGATTGTGGGCGATGAGATCAATGAGCAACTGGCGTTGACCTTGATCGCCATCCACATCGGGGAGCCGCTATCGGTCGGCGATCGTATCGCCTATTTCGACTCGAACGCGTTGACCTATCGTCTTGGGCTCGTGTCTGGACCTGTTGGTCAGACGGTCGTCGCCAGGAAATCGGGAATCGCCATCGAGACCCAACCGAACACGATTCAGGTCAACCCAGAACTCAACCAAATTCGCCGAGATTCACAATGATTGCGATAGATTATGGATATCATTGATGTTTTACGATTTTGTAACGAGGTGATTGTCGTGATCAAATGTGGCGCATGGAGTCGGTAATTCGTTTGCCACAGGGTGTTCCAGCGGAATGGCTTCGTGGCCGAGTATTGGGTGAGGGTGCGTTCGGTTGCGTTTTCGAAGTAATTTCGGGCCCGTTGTTCAATGTTCGGATTCGCGATATCGATCTCTCCGGGTTTTTTAGGCAATTGACGTCAATACCGGATCGCGATTGGCGATCAAACAGATCCCGATTCGCCCGTCCATCAGGTGCAAGAAGAACGGGGCGATCGATCAGACGGTTGAGCAGTGATCGCGCTCTCCCCTTGGCCTAATCGCCCCTGATCTTGAACACTTTCCAGATCAGTAAACTGTGCAACGAGATCACCGTCATTCGCCTGCTGACCCACGACAATATCGTGAGGTTCATCGGGACCCGTATCGATCACGCCCGTTCGTGTCTGTACATCTTCATGGAGCTGGTCTCGGGTGGATCCCTTTACCAGGTCGTTCGAGAATATGGCCCTCTCCCTGAGTCCCTGATCCAGAACTACACTTGCCAGGTCGGTTTACTCAAGGAAAACTTACCGAGGTCGTTGGCCATGTCCATCGTTTTGCCAGATACTGTACGGTCTGGAGTATTTACACGATCATGGGATTATCCATCGCGATATCAAAGGGAGCAATATCCTCGTGTCTGGTCAGGGCGTGGTGAAGCTAGCGGATTTCGGTGCCGCTCGATTACTGCAAGACGCGTGCGAGGTCGACGATCTGGCGTCGAATACGGTCTGTGGGACACCGAGCTGGATGGCGCCAGAAGCGCTTGTGGAGAACGGGTTGGTGAAAGTGAATACGCGTTAGAATAGGGCGTGATCTGATTCCTGGACAGATATGGACCGAGCTGTGATATCTGGAGCTTGGGCTGTACGATAATCGAGATGGGATCAGGACGACGACCGTGGGATCCCGATATGGATCAGTATCAGGTCCTCTGGGCGTTATCGCAATCGGATCGGATCCCGGCGATACCGTCGAACCTGTCGGAGATGGCCATGGACTTCTGCCGGCAATGTCTGGTTCGTGACCCGAGAACCAGGCCCACATCGAGACAGCTGTTGAATCATCCATGGATTAAAACAACATAAACTACAATCCTCCCAGATCGTGCGATTCGGCAATAAAAGTCACGATGGGTTGGGGTTTATCGGTAAATGGAGGAACCTAAATAAACACTACGATAAAATGAGGGCCAAGTTGCTGACGGTTTCAAGGGCGTTGGTGCTCGAGCGGTGATCAGAGCTCACAGGTGGTTTCCAATATGGACAGAATCGTTCAGATGATGAGAATGTGTTCCTTCAACATGACGAAAACACAGATCCTTTCCAGAAACTACCTTCAGTTTAGACACGTTACGAAATCATGAAAACATTCGTGATTGTGGTGGGCACAACATGAGAATCAGGTTGTCAATCGGCGAAACCGGCTAGCGTTGTTAATCACAAACGATAATGTGAAAATATCCAACATCGAGTGCACAAACAAGTGAGCTAAACGCAACCTGGTCAATACTAGTCGAACCATCAAGCAACGCGTTCTCAGAGTAGATCAAGATGTCGTCGAGGTAATCAATTGGTCCAGATGTTCACGGAGAACGTCGTTCATAAAACTCTGGGAGCGTTAATCAGAGACAAAAGAAACAAACGGCATTACCGAATACTCGAAGTTGACATATTTTACAGCACCTTGTGGTCTTCCACTCGTCTCCGGATCGTATTTCCTTTATATCGCGACGCGGTTCAGACAGAGGCGGAGCCCGTTTCCCAGTCTCAAGACGGCCAAGACGTTGGGATTATGAGTGGCCAGAAAATAACTCTGAACAGATTTCATTTATCTAATTCACCATTTTTTTGTTTTCTTTTCTAAGAGTTTCCAGGTGCTTTACGACGAGACAAACTGGGTTTTACGAGTTTTTTTTCCTGTTTTTTCCAGCTGATGGCGGAGCCCGTTTCCTCAGACTGATGGCGGAGCCCGTTTCCTCAGAGTCTCAGACTGATGGAGGAGCCCGTTTCCTCAGACTGATGGCGGAGCCCGTTTCCTCAGACTGATGGCGGAGCCCGTTTCCTCAGAGTCTCAGACTGATGGAGGAGCCCGTTTCCTCAGACTGATGGCGGAGCCCGTTTCCTCAGACTGATGGCGGAGCCCGTTTCCTCAGACTGATGGCGGAGCCCGTTTCCTCTGACTGTTGGCGGTGCCCATGATCACACACAGTGATGTATATACACTATGACAGTGTTCAATCATTTGTTAAAAGAACCATTTGTATTATTGATCCGCCATAACATTGGTGTTCCAGATGGTTCGTGGCGTCGTCTTCGATTCGTCGACCACATTGACGGCTGTATATTCTGCTTCAACGTCCTCGCTCCCCCCGTCAAAAGTCATCAGTAAGCGCCGTGAGAAATTTGGCGATTCCGTCCCAACCCCAACGATATCCCCGGTCAGCACTCGCAGATCTAGCCGAGGTAGGGGAGGAGGCAGAGGATTTTCGCATGGAGGTTTCGCTGGCAGAGGGCGTGGGCGAGGACGAGGGGGTCGCGGTAGAGGAGCTCCGCCCATCCATCACCATAAGACATGGGTCAATAGTAATCAGGCCGACGTAAAACGGACCAACTCACGCCAATCGTCGGCGTCAAAGGAGTCCCTTGACCAAGATCTTGAATCCTATTGGAAACCGAATCAGCAATCTCAAGACGCACCTAACCAATAAATTATTCCTCTTAGACAGCGATCTTGTACCGAATTGATCCAATCGACCCGGTATTTGATATCTTGGCAAGCAATTACCCAAATTCACCATGGCGTCGGTGATATCATCGGCCGTATTACAGAAGATCAAATCAGATCCGACCACGATCTACGCTGATAGTAATACGATCGTTTTATCGGCTGATGATCTGGTCCGGCTGAAAGAATCCAGCGTGATATTGTCGATCAACGATAAATTACGGCTGAAGAATGAGGCCGAGGAGGCGCGACAAGCACGACAGGCGAAGGCGAAAGCGAGGAAAGCTCGTATGATGGAATTGGAATTCCTAAGAAAATCACAGGTTTGGTGAACACAACGAAGGAAGTGGAGATCGTAATGAGTGAGATTTGAGGTTTTGCAGAGCAGCGAACTGTCGGAATTGGATGTGGAAGACGCCAGAGCCAAGGAGGCGCTTTTGAAGAAGTGTAAACAGGCGGAAGATGAACAACACGACGATGTGAAGCGGATGAACCAGATGGTGCTGTATGCGAAATGCGTCACGATCAGGGATAAACAGGCACAACAGGCGGCGCAGATCAAGAAGGAGAACGAGGAACAGGAACAGCTGTTGGACATGATGATGGAGTGAGGGATAATAGAGCCATCTGGTGCTCGACACCGATATATGTCGACTGAATCGCGCCCTGGCACTCAGGTACGAGCGGCAGAAAGGGATTCACAAACAGAGGGCCCATGATCGCCAGGCGATTGCAGAAAGGAAGAAAGGTGAGTTTGGGTGGTCGGTGACAGGATCTCGTTGGGTTGAGAGGAATAACGGGACGCGGCAGGGGCGAAGATGATCGTTAATCAAATGCAGGAACGGGAGAAAACACGTCTGAGAGAGAAGGAAATGAAAGCGCAGGAAGGAATGCAGTTGTTGGAGCAGGCGATCGCCAGAGAGAAACACGTTGAGGAGGAGAAACAACGGAAACAGAAGAGCGGTGCGGCTCTGCTGGCTGAGATTGTGGCCGCTAATCAAGAGCAAATGAGGGAAAAGGCGCGACGGAAACAGGTTCGTTTAATCAAAAGGGGATTGGACTGGATCAGGGGGGAAGAATTGGATTGACGAAGGAATGTGGCACCTCAGGCCGATCAGGAAGAGGACCTGAAGATCGCCGCCTATCTGAAGGACAAGGAGCAACGGGAGATCGCCCGAGACGAGCAGCTGGCCAAGATCAACGACGCCAAAGAGAAGGAGAAGAAGAAGCTACGAGAGGCGCGCGAGAAAGCCAACGATCACCAGGTCATGAATTGAACGGTCAAATTCGCTGAGACATCTGAACCGTTCTGTTCTAGGCCGAAATCGACGCTCTACGAGCGCGTCGGGCGTATGAAGACACCGAGAGGAAATGGCGCGCTCAGCAAGCGCAGAACGCTCAAAAGCATTCGCAGGTTCAGAAGGAGCTGGCGGCGGCCAGAGAGTTCCAGAGAATGGAGAAAGAGAGGAAGATGATCGAACAGGCGCATAAAGAACGCGAACACTTCCAGAAGATGTTGAACATTTTCGAGGAGCAGGTTCCGACTATGATATATTCAATTTGACCCGATGTTTTACACTAGTTTTACACAGGAGAAAGCCGATAAAATTCGCGATGTCGAAGAGCGGAAGAAACGCGCCGATTACGCTCAGTAAACTCATTGATCTTTTATCGATTCAGGACCTGTAGCTGAATCGCTGATCTTCTTAGTGTTCTAAGCGAGCAGATTGCCGATTTAGAGGCGCGCCGTATGGATCGGGCGAAAGTGATCGATCTTGGCGAGGTTTGAAAACCGTCGTCGAGACCGATCCCAGTCATAGTGAGTTTGTGGAAACAGGTGACGCGACGCAATGCGATCGCCGAGCGAAAGAAACTGGAGTCGATCCGCAAGGAGAAGCTTTTGGAGCTGAAGAAGGCGGGCGTCCCCCCGAAATATCAGGCGGAACTGAAATCGTTCAAGGTGATTGATTTATTGAAATTACGATGGATGGCCAATTGACTAACGGGACCATACTCTCAGATAATGCAGACTCCCTCCATGGCATGATCGATGCTGAAAAACCCAATCTCGTCAATCATCGGACACACATTATTGTTGGATGAATAAAATCGTCGCCTGTTGATGAGCGTGAACATTATTTGCAGCGATCCATCACATCACATTAGTATCGCCGTCTGCGTCATCTTGGAGCTATTTCTCCATCAAACCGCCCAAGATTAGGGGGACAAATCAGCGTTCATTTTCACCAAATCCGTAAATCACGTTCAATGCCCCGTCCCGTTTGCTGAAAGACCCATTCTTCTTGGTGATCTCTCCCAGGAAATTCCATAATTTGCATTGACGGTACAACCGTATGTTTTGGCTGTCAATGTCAGCTGAACCTCCTGAATTATTCTTAATCGGTGCCTACATCGATATGCTTTTCTGTATCATCGAACAGATCTCAATTAGTTTTTTCGGGTGATCTCAAAATCACTGATTGTTGCTGGTCGATCATGGAGTGTGCTGCATAGTTGAGCAGTGTGTTGAGATGGGGCGGGTCGTCACGCTTCTGCCGCCATACAGCCCTTTGATCAAGTTGCATGGCGCCAGAACCCTTTATTGATCAAGTTGCACGACAGACCGAATGGAACGACGAAACTGGTACAGATGTGCACATGGGACCTTCGTCGACGTCTGTTTTTGTTCATTCGGAAACAACGGGGACACATTCACTCCCATCGGAAGATGAAATTCGTCGGCTACATCATCAGAATCGAACAGGGGGCGTCGCGCGTCAAAGAACCTGAAGATGAAGTGCCGTTGGAGATGCAACCGACGAGTTCTGTGGGATGGGCGATATTCGAAACACACACGGATTGATGAACAATTATAGTTCATTAGATAGTTCGTCCAACATGTGTTCATAGTTCTCGTGGAAACTGTTGGCAACGAAGAGGAACGGCGAATCGATATTCTTCCCGGCGGCCTAGATTTCAGGGGGGGTTTAGGTTCAGTTCACGACCAGTATCAAGCGATACCAACCGCGGAACATTCCATATATTCTAGCCCGATCGAATTCGCTTGTTCGGTTGCCTCTTTGATCGAGATATCCGAGAATTCCTTGAGATCGGATTTGCACCCAACCAATAATCCTAGATTTATTTTTAGCATTTGGTCATCGGATGAAATCGGGTAATTGAACACCTTTCAGCTTGGGGTTTTTGGTGTATTCTCTAACCCTGTTGACCCACACCTTGGCGTTGTCGAACGATTGGCGCGAGGTGACGTCGAATGCGGCGAGGATGACGTTGGCCACATTCCACTATTCAGATTGTTATTTTCAATCATCGATGGAGATTGCGACGGGGCTGATCAGTACACAATGGTGATGGAGGTCCTGATACATATCTTCACCCGACATATCGAACACGAACAATTCAACCGTATTGCCGCTCCCTGGAATCGGCACCGCTTTCACACAGAAATCGACCCCTAATGTCTAATTATCACGATTTCGCCTGATGAGATCAGTAGATCAAATCAATCTGAAGCGCTTCTTCATACCATGATGTAGTTCTTCGGGTATAGGTTGCTATGGAAGCATTGGGTCAATGCACTTTTGCCGACACGAGGATCGCCAACGATAACCACTTTACACCTGAGTATGGTCATGATCTCTATTGTCAGCGAATAATGGCGTCAGATTCCCAGTTGTCCAATCGATGACGAGCGTGTACGAGCCCTTTGACCAGCAGCAATATATGACCTGATCATCCAGTTATATTCAGATTCAGGTCAGCGATGCGTATCAAGAGACCAACGGGCGATTATCACTCCAAATATGCTCACGAACACTTTTGTATTTTGATTTTCGGACCTCTTGACCATATTGGTAACCCGACGGTTGAGTGAATTTCGTCTAACTCTTCCAAAAGCGGTTTCACGAACGTTGCTGGAATGCCTCGAAATTCTAATGTCCGTCCGCAAAGAACAAAACTGCCAAGACATGCACCGATAACTCTAACCAAGTTCGGGTCGTTGTGTAAGAGTGAATGCAGTCGGCTTAAACCATCTAACAAGGCATAGTCCCTCGGGACTTTGTTCCTTCATTCAGGTCATCGAACTTTGCGTCGATCACCTTCGTGAGCCAGTCATGTTGATATGTCGTTCCTCTTCAATATAGGCGACTCTCTGGTCCATCGAATCGTTTTCGTCGCCTGCACAGAGGTATTCGCCCTCATCGACTAGTTTAAACGGTTCGGGATAGTTTACCAACACGTGTCTAATCAAGGATCACACTTCAAGAACAGTGTGGATGAGGAATTGTGTTCTCGTCAACATATCGCTCGACACTTTACTACAACCTACACTCCATGGGCCAACGGGACCGTACAGATCGTCAACCGACATATTCTATCCACTCTAAAGAAATTATTGTCGGAGTTCAGCCTTCCTTTCGATGACAATTGACCGTATATTCTTCCTCTCGTCAATGTGGTCCTCAACCATCGTGTTCGTCCCAAGATCGGTTTCTGTCCCGTCACCATTTTCACAGGCTTTCAACCTTTTTGTTTATTGTCGTCAATTTTCCTTCCTCACAGTGATACCAATGTTAGTGTTCCTATAGCTCAACAGAGAATCAATGAGATCACAGTCGCTCTTTCTGACGCTCTGGATTCCATGCACAAGGAAGTGGCTGATCGTGTATTCAGACAACGCCCCCAGAAGCACCCGATCTTGTCGAAATCACAGTTCCACCGTCGACTTTAATTTTACTACAGGCGATTATGTGCTCTACTCTTCACCGAGTCAGAGTATCAAATTCTGTGTTAACTTGGTTGGTCCAGCACCGATTGTTGACGTGGTCAACGCGCACGTGTTCATTGTAAAAAATTTGATCACTTGGGACATCTCGGCAATGCATTGCCAACGTCTGATGTATTATCATGACAAGACCCTCAACCTCACAACGCCCCTTCTTCAATATCGCATCGCAGGGTGCTGCATATAACGTCTCCTCCATTTGCTATTTGAGGCGCAACGCTAATACCGAACTGCTGTTCGGTTGGCAGGGTTTTGAGCCATCAGATATCACCTGGGAGCCGTTTATCTCAATTGCTTCGGATGTTCCTCAGTTTGTGAAATCCTTTCTCCAAGCACGTCCCATTGAGCCACTTTTTGCCGAACTCCTCCAGGGCCTGATTTAAAACAGGGGAATGTTCTACTCCTTGACCCCCCTGTCCTGTCCCGTCGGTACTCTTTTCCTCTCTAATAAACACTACTTCTTTCTTCTCTCTCTTCATCATCTCCTCACCTTTCATCGCTATTCCTCCCTGGTTACTGTTGACCGGGCGGCAGCACATCGGCCGATAACAACACGCGATCCTTTCTATACCAAACCAAACCAAGTGGGTTGACATGATGTTGCATTTCGTGATGGTTTCGATTGCCCTGGCAGGACCTCGCCATTTCACCATATTCTTCGTCTGAAAACACGTATATGAAGGGAATATAGAATTAAATTACTGCAATTGGAGCACAGTCGCTAATCAATTCCGTTTTGCACGATTACCAGAACGAACCAATGAGGCCTGG
Source organism: Spongospora subterranea (assembly GCA_900404475.1). Taxonomy (NCBI): domain Eukaryota; phylum Endomyxa; class Phytomyxea; order Plasmodiophorida; family Plasmodiophoridae; genus Spongospora; species Spongospora subterranea. Next base: position 7,374 of record OUQQ01000427.1, on the reverse strand, counting down.
CGATGCGAGTTCGGGGAATTCGGAGCGTATTTCAGCGATATAGGGTCGGATAATACCTGAGGAAAGATTGACATTTGAAGATGGCGGAGCGGCGGTTGATCAAATCGTATCCAATGGAGATGACGGGTCAGATTCATGAAATAGTGTTGTGGTCGGCGATGTCGTGTTATTTGAATAATACTTTGACCAGGTGAAATATGGCAACAGACTCCCTCGACCGCTATGGTCAATTTAGAACATTCGCTTCTATTGTGATTGTTGGCTGGATATATAAAATATCACAATCTGTATGTTATAACCCGGCTATATCCCATTTGTCGACAAGTCGATTCATCGTGATGCGTTTTCCCATTTTCAGTAATTGGGTTTGTGTCAAAGACCCCAACGGAATTATATCGATAAAAGTTGATATAAATACAACAGAAAAATCCTATAACGCCTTGTGAAATTACTCTTATGCTAATCAGGTTTATTAACTTCATCTATATTGGAGGGTCCACCTTGATCTAAACTTGGGATGGCAGAGAATTATATGGACAGATATCATATTCCATTGTGCCTGTTCCAGGACAGTAATTTCGACTGAACGTGGTGTAGAATACTAATCGTCCCCATCTCCGAACAAATTCCTCAACACTTCCAGCGCAATGACGATGTAAACAATTGTAAATAGGACGGCATTTGTTGATCAGAGCGGTTAAATCCGGATTAGGCGGCCTCTGTGATGCTGTCTTCGTAATCACGAACTGATCATACTCTTCGAGAATTGCGGAAAGCGCTGGGAGGAGGACTCGGGTTGATTTACCGCGAAGATCAAGTCTTGCAGGAATATCAAATGGTCGGTCAATCCATCCGCATTGAAGGGACTTTAAGCCATGACATTTCCGCCTTCTGAATCCCCCATGTGTGAATTGATCGCCCCATTTTCGAATCCACTCATTAAAATTTTGGCCACAGTGATGAACAAAGCACCCCCAGATGGGTCTCGGAGACTGGTTATGATATGATCGGAGACGTTTTTGAGTTGCGGGGCCACTTGATCGGTATTTCTCGTTGAATTCACCGCACAGTTTGAGTTTTTCTTTTGCGGTTTTTGACAATGAAACAGCCAGAACAAGAGCTTTGAGATCCAATGAACCGGAGTCTTTGTCTCTGTCAGGTTTTCTGACGATTTTCGTCCTGTGGTAACCGCAGGTGTTATGATTTGATCCACGACCGGGGCAGGATGTCAATCCAAAATTACGGTAGTTGAAACGCGTTCCCCAACGTGTCTGGAACAGGTCCATGTTTTTGCCACAACATTTCACGAGACATTGAAGGACGGGGATACAGGTGCGCTTGAGACAAATAATCACATTAGGGATAATACTGCAGAGCGATCTTCTGCAAGAGCCCAGTTTCAAAACAAAATTCGAAATTAGGATCAGTTTTTGAAGGGTGCTGGTTGCCTTGGCAATTAGCCTAGTATCAGGAACATAGACCTTGTTTTGTCCGACCTCAACGGTATCCCGCCCCGACTTTCCGAGTAATTCCATCATGTGATCCATTATGGCCAAACTGTCGTGAAACTCGACCTGTTTTGAATTCGTCTCGTTTCCCTAAACAGACGATACCGTTTGTGATGATCAAATCCCAGACAGAGCGGGAAACCAGAGTTCTGACCAGAAACACACAGAGGCTATCATAGTCTTTGACCTCATCCAGGTCCCAGTTTATGTGCCGACAGAGAATTTTCAATCCCACCAGGTATTTGATATTACGAACCTCAACCATTTTGTGAGTCTGCTCCTCCTAGTACGACATAATCAGATATTGGTGATGAGGATTATCGGCAACCTCTTACTGGCACGAAATTCTCACGAATATCATCTGGCTGGTTTTTTGAATTACTTGTATTTTCGATGCGGCAATCGAAAGTTTTACCCTCTACGTTTGGAATTGACTGTTGACCATTAATACTGATACGGGATGCATCACGGTTTGAACTCGTGCTCAGGGTCCAATCCTAACACGAACTTAGTAAAGCGACACACAATTTGGTCATGGACTGAACAGCTAAGTTTCTGGAAGAACTGTCACCAAACTGGTGGGCGTTGCTGTTATCGGGCACGAGATTCTCGAGAAAGTCCTTAGACGGCAAAATTTCCGAATCAGTTGGAATTCGATTTAGATCGATCAGGCAATGGAGGTTCTTGCGCTCTTCGATTAACTGTTGAGAATCGATACTGATATGGGACTCGTCAATTTTCGAACCCGGGCTCGAGTCCCATTCCTAAAAACGCACTTAACAAGCCGAATCTCTATTGGATGATGAGCTGAACGACCACATTCATCGCAGAACTTTCACCAAACTGGTCGACACGATCGATTTTGAACAAATCAATCGTGCGTTTCAACAAATTCGACTCAAATGTCGAATATTTCAATACTGGATAGTTTACACGTTGGGTCTTGTCATGGGGCATTGCCCACTCCGGCGATGACGACATTGTGTCCTGCAATCACCAATGGTCTCAGCATTTTGCAATTCTTTGGAGCGACATTCCCCCATCCATACCGAGATAGTCGAGGAGGCGATTGTTGTGGCGGCATTGGCCTGACCGGAGCCAAGCGGTTCGACCCAACCATGACCATGTTCGGTTGTCACTGATCGAGTCGGTCTGATCGCCACCACCACCAATACCAACAACTTGAGGACACCCATTGATATAATAAGATATGGCGCAACAGCAACGCGGTTCGACAATGGGAAAAGGATGAGTTCAGAGTTATGGATGAGACGAACGGTTGTTAGGTGTTAAACACCGATTATGATCCCCCATTATATTCAACTTTGCTGTGGTGAATTAGTTCTGAATTTGATAGGGTGGGACATGACCAACAATCGATTTGTAATCACGTTTTGCGGGGTGAAGGTCGTGGGCATCGTCAGGGGCAGCCATATCATCAACAACATCCATAGCCAAAGGAAAACGACCATGATAAACTCAGTGGCAGTCGAGGCGACGACCCGAACCTGGAGCTTCACCACCAACCACCAATTTTGCACGATTATTCGTCCACTGAATATACCGCTCAAGCAAAACGCCGAATTCAACAACACGAACAAGGCGTCGTGATTCCAATTGCTTTCCGGTTAATACGTCCCCATCGACGAAGTCAATGAGGTCCAAAACGATTGAGATCAAGCGCTGTTCATGCTCATGAGTTCACGTTGAGACATTTACTGCTACTCTTGTTGATCGCCGCTAACTTCATCTACCACAATCACGACACGAAATATATACAATTTCAAAAATTCGTTTTAAAAACAAAGTGCGAATTCGATGCAGTTTTATGCTGATTGGAGTTTGATTGGGCAGATGTGAGCTGAAGAACATACATGACTGTCATCAGCCGACTTCTGTTCTATAAATTACCTGTTGAACATGAATGATTCGTTAGAATCGGCATCACAAAAAAAAATCTCAACGTGCAATTTTGCCTTCCTCAGAGAAACCAGGTATGAACTGTCACCCCTTGGTCGTCTGTTGCCCTTTGTGTTATCGTGAACAGAGCAGGAACATGCGCTTGAAGATTCCTCATAGAAAACGTGGACGAAAAAGGGGTCTTATCTGGAATCTCATTTTCGTTTGACTCATTCAAAGTAACTCTCGACTCACAGCAGGACGTCGTGTTAGCGCCAACGGCTGCAGCACTGATCAACTTTGAAGCACAAGTCGAGAATGCAGCACGTGAAACAAGGGCGGTCATTGCCCAAGATTGGGGTTATGAACACCCAAACCTGAATATGGGTAAAGTTAGGGCCCGACCACTCTTATTTCTGGGCAAACCAACCTCGTATGAGTTGGTATTGGATCACCAACGACCAGAATAGGGTCATCGACAACTAATGTCAAGGTAGATTCACCGCGCTGAGAAAGGGACGATTTTACATTGCAAATTTCTGTCAACTATTTTTGCAATCGTTTTGCACACCTTCATATTATTCATTCGAACATTGTTGAAAATGGAAAACACTACCAAAGTTGTGTTAACTGCCAATGTTGTGTTAGCGAAAATAGACAGCCTCAAAATTGCTAAAAATTGGGATAATCAAAATGATAATTAGCCGTTCGCGTTCGGCTATAGATAATTCATTTATCTTTGGGATATTCAGTACATAGTTCATTCATATGTATCAATCGAGCTCGAGGGCCGGGCTTGCCAATCTGCCCCTCCCTGGACCAGCGGCTCGACAATGACGAAGGCGGTGACCAATTGGTGATCTTCCGGGAACGGGATTACCCCGACCTCGTCCTCGACCATTGATATTTCTGTGAACGCGACCACGGTGTCGTCTGCGAACGTTCAAAAACCGGTTGGCTGGACGCTGCAATGGCTATGCGATGCCATGACTTTATAACTGCCTTCAACGCAGATGCGTCAGGAATGCCGATCTCTACAGCAAGCCAATCATTGCCATTGTCAGAGACGGATTCACTAGCAGAGTCAGCCATAATCTGATTGCAGGGGTGTTGGTGAACCTATCTTGGTTGCAGGCAATCCCACTCTTGAATGTTTCTGATCCAGTCTTGGGGTGGTCGTCAACTCCTTGTCACACTTTATCATTTAGTTGGCGAAGACCCAGGTTGGTGATAATCCATACTGTGGTTGGTTAACACTCTACCGTCGGTGTAACATTACTGTAATTAGAGTGGACAGTTCTTTTTCTGGTGAAAATTGGACCCCTACAATGTTAGAGCACAAGTTGCGTCTTGAAAAATCCAACGAGCAATCGTGTCATAAATGGATTACTGACAAGTTTTTGAAAACGGGATCTATTTTTGGAACTCCCTCAATAATGGTGCAAATGGATTAAAAGAGGATCAATTGATTGGAAGGTTTATCCTCTCTTCAATCCCTTGTCAGATTGTTAATGAGTCCCATGTGTAGTGTGTACACACTCACCTGTCAGTTTCTCTCTAATGACAGAACTGTAGAGCTTTATAGTCCGATTATGCCAGATGGCCTTGCAATATGCAAATGTGTCCGGAGAGTATTGCTGACTCGGAGTACCGATATACTAAACGGGAGGATGGTGGTGACTCCAGCCTATTGGTAAGGCAATGCCATTCCCATCTTGAAATCGGAATTGTCGGAATGACATCTCCTTACCAATAGGCTGCTCTATGGTAAGGTCATCATCATCCTCCCACGGTTTGCCCTAGCATTGGGGCGTGTAAATGCAGCATGCCTGTTTGCAATCACATTCAGATTGAACCCCGTTTACAACGCAATGGTGGCGAGGCAACCAACGTCATTGGAAGCAAACAGTTTCCTTTCATTGCAACAAAAAATGTATCACCTCAATCAGATCTACAGAGCATCGTACGACAGCATTGAGACTAATTAAGGATGCTTAAAACAATTACATCAAATACAAGAGATAACTCGTTGCAATAGCGCATCTGTAAACATGAGATCATTTGAATATCATTCGTTTGCATCGTATTCGACATCTGTCTCATCCGTGTTAAGATTCACGTTGGATTTGAGTTGGAAGATATCTTCTCCATGCTCTTGAACGACTTCAAAATTACATGCTCGTCGCAGTCAAATCGATTATGGTTCAATGAATTCCCGTTCTCATACACGGAGTATACACCGATGACCGCAATTACCGTAGTCCGGACCGCACTTTTTGTCAACCTCTAATTTCCGAGTCGGTCACAGGTATTAGCGTGGACCGCACGGTAATTCTGCATTTGGGGAATTAAAGCGGATTCATCAGACATAATTATTACGGAAACGGCGCAATATAAATGGAGGACGATATATATGGTGTGTAATTGATACCCGAACTGCAGAGGATTATTGACAAAATGTAAGCACGGTTTTTATTGGATCGAACGTTACATTAGCCTCAAAGCTCAGGGGCGGGAACAAGAACGCCATTGAAGTGGATACGATCTGTTTGCCAATAATATTTTGCAGTTCTGGTGTCAATTGCGATTCATGCCATTCACCATTGACGTTTAGCGCCATGCCACATTCCTAGTGTTTACCGTAATCCTTGGTCGGATGTACCACTTGCATGTCTACGGCATAGACTTTCAAGTTTATGAGCGTTCCACATGGTCAAAGGAAGATTTTAGCCACAAGTTTGCCCATTCAGGACTCAGGTATGATATTGTCACCGCATTTGGATGTTCAAAGATTGTCCATATATCTGGTGGGGTGCCTTGTGGATTATGGCCGGATCTCAAATTAGCCAGACATTGTCTGGTTCCTAGAATGATATCAGGCGAAAAAGCATGCGCAGACAGAGGTTACCGCGATGGTCACCAAAATTTCTTCACATCGTTCCCGAAAACTGAGGCCACCCCTGTGCAAACCCAGCTCAACTCGGAAATTCACTTGATGGGCGCAAGGCATTAGTCCATCAACGCAAGGATGAGAAACTTTGGATGTCTTTCAATGCGTTTGTTCAGGCACGGACGGGATTTTCATCCAACTTGTTTCACAGCTTACGCTAATCTGGTGCATTTGCTAATGAAAACCGAGCAACTTTTTGACCTTCCGGCGCTGAAAGAAAAAACGAGAAACTGCTCGTCGACATGGAGAGTAAAAAATAAAAATGTGGTTGTTGGTTCGGTGAAAACGTAAATCAAGCTAAATTCGCATAAAAGCGGCGAATTACCGCAGCCTCCTGTAACTTCTGCCGATCATGGATGAGGAATGGAATATTGGGGCGTCCGACTTCGAGATCTTTGGCCTTCGAGCTTCGAACAACGGTCGTTTCTGCTGTTCGCATGATTGTTTGCAGGGCATGGACAATTCCTGGGGCTGTAATTCGTTTACATGAAGTTTTTGTCAAAGGTTGGGGTTTTACTGTATCTTGTCATGGGTTACCTGCAAATACTAAATCATACTTGCACAGGCCCTGACGACACGCAAAGTCCTATAGCCGCGGTCTTAATATGGGATGGCGCTGAGAGTTGCAGAATGGGATTTTTTTTATTCAAATCTTAACTGCCAGTAATGGATAGATTTGTTGGTCGCTTCGCACAAGTCACTTGGTTATACGATGAATCGACGAATTCGCATTTGCGGCGCAAATCCCATCGTAATTTTCAAATGGCGACTTGCAGTAATCCCGACATCAAGCACCTGTAATGTACTCGTACACATGGGGACAATAAATTCGGGAATTGCTTTCATCCAAGTCTTTCAATCAATCATATTTGATTACCATGGACTCGTTCAAAGCTCACATGGTAATATCATCTGCGTCGGACGCTTTGCATGTGGTTATTCAGTTGGAACTGCTGACACCATGTAAATTGTGATGTACATATTGACTTTGTATTCAGATGTCTAACATGGCCGATG
>OUQQ01000548.1:0-13733 GCA_900404475.1 Spongospora subterranea | reverse complement strand
TCTGAAACAAATTCCCGTGGGTCCCATACAAAGTGTGTCAGGTTAAGCTGTCCGGTACTGTATAACCCCTTCTGGATGCACTCAAGTGCATATTTGAACCTGTTTCATGATCTGATGGAAATTCCGCTAATCATAACGATTTGAGGCGGTTTGAGGAATTATCGACATCGGGGAAAGATTGTGATGGAGGGAGAATCGCCCTCCAATTCCACATTGTCGTTCATGTCGTCATTGCCGTCGTTGACATCAAACCTATGTGAACCCAAGCTAGGATTACTGGACAATTCAGGTGACAGGATCCAACATCGTAAACAACGTGTACTATCTGAAAATCTATCATGATTGAAGGCAGTTTTGACGCTCCATCCGAAGATGATCTTACTGCTATGTTCACGAAAATTGGGCAAGATGTTGGCAATCGTCAAGAGTCCAGTAGTACCGATGATAAGCATTATATTCTCTACTCTCAACACGTTCAGCATTTACATAGATTCACGACATTTTTCGCTGATTCCAACGAGGAAGCTCAATCCGTAGCTAATTCTTTCTTAGCGATTATCCATGAACGAATGCTGAGACATGATAACCCTCAAGCTTTAAGGTATTTCACGTTAAGGGATGACGGCTATGATCCAGGCATCACCTCCAAACAGTCTCAATATACATTGCTCATCATCCTAGATACAATCGTTGACCCCTATCTTGAAATCAGTGATTGGGCAGATATATTTACTGAACTGAATCCCCATAATTCAGGGTCGTTTTCCGAGATGAGGCCGATTCAATAAACTCGGAGTTTCGACATCGAGTCTCTGGTCAGCGCTCGGTTTTTACGAGTTTATTGTGAATTCCTTTGTTTTCATTGATTAGCTAATCACACATCCTCCTTCCGCTGCCAACTTCGAATCAGCCGCAGATTCTTCCTGTTTCTTCATGGCCTGAATCCCAATTGCCCTCAATGTGCTGGTTCGACTCCTGAAGTGTTCTTCGAGGCCATTTATGAGCTCAACCGTATGATGTTCTCGCTGAGCTACACCAGTACTGCTATTAACCACATCCACAGACGATATCTCTTTACAGGCCCGCTCTTCTAAACGAAGGATTCGCTTGTAGTCCTCAAATGCGGCCACCAGCTTTTGGAACTGGTGGTCGAAGCTGGCCACAGCGTCATTCGTTGGATTATCAGATGATTTCTCCAGAGGAACTGTTTTGTGAACTGGCGCCTTCTGTAATTCACAATGAATGTCTTTCATTATTGCCGGTGACGGCTCTGGAACATGTTCAGCGTGATACGATGGAAATTCTCTGGAAAACACCTTTGATATGGTTTGGGTCGATAGGAGGGGAATATGTGTCGCTATTCATATTCAATATCGGGATAACTTCCTCGAAGTTCGCCTCTCGAGCATTAATAACGACCTCCCGTCTGGTCTTGGGCGCCGCTATCTTGGCTGGGGATTTCGGCGTCTGAGCAGGTTCATTACGAACCTGAATGGTGTCGTTGACCTATAAAGCAATACATCCATTGATCAATCCAGATGTGATTCATGTCGGTTGAGATCATACCTTGAAATAAACGCGCCTGGCAACTGATGCAGCTGCAGCGAGCTAAAACAGATCAGAAATGGTGGAGTGAGGACAGTCAGACTCCCCTGTAATCCAGTACCTGACGATTGCGCTTTTGTTGTTCAAGGACCTCGGACAGAGAATCAATACACTGTTTGAGCAATGTTTTACTGCCTTTATGATGAGATGACGTAATCTTAATGATCTCGTCCTGAATATCGGTTAATCATAGGCAATCGACAAACTATATGGGGAAAAACGTAGCTCACCCTTTGTTCATCAGTAGCATTGCCGTCCTCGAACGCCTGGAAAAACGAATACAGAAGGAGAAAGTAATGGGATACTTCTAGAGCCTGTTTCTGCAGCAGCTTCTGTTTCGACAGGATTCGTTTGTCGGTCTCTGAGCTATCCACCAATGTCTCCACTTTCAACGAGTCGCGAAGGATCTTCATGCTGATTTCAACCAAGAGCAGATCCAGGAACACCCCTTCCTCATCGATGTGGAACCCCGCCTCGATCTTCCCTTTGGAGCTCGCCGTCGCGTTCGCGTTCGGCGAGAAGAAAATAAAATGCTCAACGACGCCATAATACTGAAATAGGTTCGACCTGTGATCAGGACCAGTTCGACTTCTCAACAGACCGGTTTTCAACGAGACAACAGACACCAACCAAGCTGGATGATTAACATCTCTCCTCAGAGCCTATGGCGATATTCTCAATCAGTTGGTGAACGGCGTCGCAAAACAAGGGCTGTATTTCACCTGAACGCTGGACGATATCTTGTTAGCACTGGCATACAGCATTAACCTGGCCAGCATGATTGCCTCATCGTCCTAATTTCCTTAAATGGTTAATTACAGCGATCGGGAACGAAATAACTGGATATCGGTACCCATCCGGCGAACTGCTCCAATTCACTGAATGTGTCTTGAACGACCTGGCCGAAGGATTCGGCCAGGTTCAGAAATGCATAATGATGGACCATGGCAAATCTAGGAATATTGCAACTGGTGAATTGACAAGAGGTAAATAATGGGATGGGTAATACATGTTCATCGATATTGTGAATAATGATCTCTCTTCTTGACGGCTCAATAAGGATTGAACGGAGCCCCGTTCGAAGAAGGGCCAAAGCCAATCGCGCCAATGGTCATCTAGGAACATCCTGTTTTCGATGAAGATGAATCACGACGAAGGTACATTTGAGAATCACTAACTTATAGAGAACGTGATCCGATGTGTTATTGGCCAAAGGGAACACAACGTACGTCGATAGTAGCGAGGACCATTTGGATCGGGGCTGGCTTCGGATCAGGTTGAATAAGAACGAGAGCTGACCGTGAGCGCGAAGATCGAGGCGCGCGATCGCCGCCTCCATGATCGAATACAAGGTGGGTCGAAAAGGGGGATACTATTGATCTGATCGTACAAATGGAATCTGCGAACAGTCCCGATCATGGTTTAGACCTCTTTCGCCATATCAGTCAGGGAATAATCGATATTTTTCTGACCTCTTCAGGAACGATCCCGTTAATCAATTTGAATGTTGATTAGCGATTCGGAACGGGGAGACAGATACGATTATATTGTTATCTTCTGTTATGAGACCTCGCAACATAACTATTGCTGACTCGTTTTTGTGCCCTCCATCTGAGATTCGTCGGATGCTGTAGTTTGCAGTTGAGCATAAAATGCATCACTTTCACTCAATAGTGAAAGTCAAATTCAAGCAATGACTGAAAGTTTGCCGTTGAACGTCAAAAGTTGTAATCCGTTCTGCGCTGACATAGTCGCCGCGAATTCGGTTCAATATCGAGTGGTGTTAATCAATGGTCATTAATTGCATAAACTCGACTCTAGTGGAGTCCATTCGACAGTTAGATTACCTATAGCCGATACCCTCAAGTAAAAACGAGTTCCTGTGTCTATTTGCCGATATGACAGTAGGTTCATGAACCGGCACTTTGAATCTCTCGCCAACCACTTGACTCTCAACTCCATTTCTCGTATTGCCGTATGTTCCTCTCAATACGTCTCGTTCTCAGCATGAATCATTTATTGATGGGGGGTCACAGCGAACGATGGCGGCATCTCGCAACGGGTCGGGCCAATATGCCCAGAATGATCATTTGCTCCTGGCATGCCTCAGATGGGGTAAAGTTTCGTGGGTATATTCCTGTCCATGATATGCGAATGAGGCCAAAACTCAATCACACTGGTAAGCGGATCGATTAATGTTGATTCTCCCGCACCAGTTCCGATTAACTGTCCAATATCAAGCACCAATCCCTTTTCTTTCACGGGGCGCTTCCATGAAGGAGACCGCTGTTCACTTACAATATTCTGAGTATTTTAGATAACATATCCTTTGGTTTTGTTGCATTTCCAGAAGCGGCTCCCCAATCGATGCGTTGTCACCCGATTAAAATATTAAATTCCCCACCGCCGGATTGCTCTCGCAGATAGTCGTGTCTTGCTCAGACACGTTCCAGATAGGACATTGACGTTTTCAGGGAACAATCCAGGGCTGTGTGGGACGCGACAAATGACCAGCTCGTAAACGGAAGTGCATCAGGCTGGTAATTGACAAGCGCACAGACTCAGAATTTGAAAAGAAGGCCTGAGCGACTGGCAACGGTGGAGTCTGATACTTAAATTCAAATGCAATCTACATCCGATGAAGTTGAAAACGCTCCTTCAAAACGGACTTCAAGAAGTCGGCGTATTTGAAAAAATTCCGAATTCGGGGGGACGTCCAAAACGTCCCGACAGCCCCTGGCGAAGTGTAAAAAGTGTGATTGTAAGTAATCAGAAACGTCGAAAGTTGGACAACTCCCCCCCCCCCCCGTTACTCGACGCGTTGACCCTTCACCGGTGCGGTGCAGTGGCTAAGGGCGAGTACGCGCCTGGATTTCCAAAATTGCCATTGGTCCTGGAAGACGACAGCGAGGATTTGCCGTCGTCATCGTTAACCTTAATGCGCTGTCGCCATCCCCCTTCAACGCAATGGTTCCCAGTCCACTCCCAGGCGTCCTAGAAAATACAATCCGGACAGTTCATTGTTGATACGATCACTGGATAACATCATGTCATTACAATCACATTCATCATCACCCCTGTTTATATCACTTTATGGAACGGAGATCGGCCGGAATGGCCATCGGCCCAGCCATGACGAAGTACGTTGACATGGAGCAGTCCAGGCGAAAGAGCTGAAGCGGAGCCGAATTCGTCTTAGCAAGCTGACCGGCCAGTCCTGTTTGAAGATCGTTTATCCAACATGATCAAGAGATTTTGAGGAACTAACTCGGTATTGAAACAGATGGAGACCTGGTGCTGCTGGCCAACATTCTCCCCGAAGGGCACAATGCGACCCTAATTCTTTCTTTTTAGGTGCTCGCGACGCTTTCTTCCGACAATAGATCGACAAGAATCAATGTCAACACATTGTGTATCTCTCATACAATTCGGTGATTATCTCGATTACTGTTTATTGTTTACTTACTGATGATAATCACCTCAAATGTCATTGATGATATCGTCGCGCATTGCTCTAGCTGCCTGATCCTCTGATATTCCACGTCCTGTTCAAAATGACCGACTATTTGATGAGATGATTTAAGAGGCCATGTGGAATGATTATCAACAGTACATGATCAATAGACAGTAATCGAGATAACCACCGTCCTGTACTAGACATTCACAATGTGTTCACATTGTGAATTCGGCGACATCGATTCCGGTTCGGCTTTACGCCTGGACTCCTGCAATCACCGTACCTTGCCATGGCTTGGCCGATCTCCGTTCGACCTTCACGAATCGCAAAAAACAGGAGAGGCAAAAAATGATCATAAAACATTGTTGCGCAAATGAAATGGATCGTTTCAACCGAAATTCCCCACCTTGACGGTTTCGATCGCAAGTAATACTGATCTTGCCCGGCCCGTTTATTCTCGCCGCTTCCATGACCGAACAGGGGGAATCTGGTCGTACAATTAGAATCTGTAAAACAGTCCAAATCATTTTTGAACTCTCTCACCATCCAAGGATGATTCTTTATTTTTTCCTAACTCTGATTTGAGAAACAAGATAGCGAAAATCAGTTCTCATCTCATGAACGCCCAGTACGTCAGCAGACAGAGATTGCCACAAAAATAAACACAAAAAGGTTCAGTTAACACAGATCGCTGCCCATCAATCACTGATCCTTGTTGACTAGACATTCGGAAGGATTGTTCACTTGAAAAAGGTTAGGGCAGTTATCGAATGAATGTCTCGATATCAAGATTGATTCCTGATAGTGTCCTAATAGAGTACACACATCCTGTTATATGTATGAACTGAGTTTGTTAACAGATCATTGAACCTGTTCAAACTTTTTTTGAACCACAGACGGTGCACAAGATACTTACTTGAAAGACGATTGCATTAGTGTTAGTGATGGCAGGAGGTGACTTGCAGGGTGTAGCGGTACCCTGTCTGGCTTAGGTGGGGAATCCCAGATACTCACCAAACCAACATCTCGTCTTATGTTGAGTCCCAATTTGAATTATGCCTCAAAATCGTGTGGTAAAGCCGCTTGAAAAAGCAAAATGGGTCGAGTATGAACCCTGGACCAGTTTCCCTCGATTAAGGAGCTGGATCAGGCTGAGATGGACTATACTGACTCCACTTCATAAACCCCTATTCTGGGGATATTCTTCTTTAGGGGAGATGATCGTTATCATATTATCCTTGTTACTTATCGCCAATAGTCTGATATCGGCCTTTTCATCTCCCCAATCCCCCGTTCACGACACCGGATTGACTGCTGTCCTGCCTTTGGCGGTCGCATTCGGTCTATCCGCTCGCAATTCCATTTTCACGTTCCTCATTGGGATTCCGTTTGACCGGGCTCTTCTGTACCATAAGATGGCTGCAATGCTATCAGTAACTTTGGGGATAGGTCATGGGATATCCTGGATTGCCACCCTATCAAGATTTCAATTAGATCCAAACGCATCAACTGGAACTGCCTTACTAGTCATCATGTTCTGCCTCGTCTTAACTTCATTGTCCCCAATCCGCCGTCGCCTTTTTGATTGGTTTTACCGTGCTCATGTTTTCCTGTTGTTTTCATGCCTAGTATTAGCCCTTGCACATTCGGCATCGGGTGTGATGTTCGGGTTTATGTTGTGGTTATGCGATGCTGTTATACGATATGGTCTTGATCTGAAAGTTCGCCCGCAAGCCACTATTGAGCGCCTTCCCGGTTCGGTTATCAAGCTAAAATTCAAAAAAGATGAGTTGAAATATAAGGTACAATTTGAGCTAACCGCGTACCGTATTCGCTGAAGTTGCAATGTTATTTGAAAGGCAGGGCAATATGTATTCGTGATGATTCCGGAATTATCATCCCTTGAATGGCACCCATTCAGTTTATCCAGCGCTCCTCATCAAGAATATATCACAATACATGTTCGTAATCTGGGGGATTGGACATCAGATCTCTTCAATCTTGCTGGAGCAGCGCCGCGTCCTATTCGCATATATATTGAAGGGCCATATGGTGAATGCGGCGTCAACGTCGAAGGTGGTAGATATAAACTGTTCTTGATGATTAGTGGTGGGATTGGAATAACCCCATTGCAATCCATTACCAATCAACTACTAGAGCAGCAATCACGAGGGAGGCCAATTCAAAAGGTGAGATGTACCGAGAGACGCTTGGTCAATAAGGTGAATAACAAATCGTCGTAGCTGTGGTTCATCTGGTCTGTTCGGGATCGCGACCTTATTGGGACGATGACGATCCAGGACCCTGAGCAAGGTCGTGCTCTTCTTCCTGCCGTTTTCAGCCCCGATGCATTGACGAATCATTCCTCAAAAAACCTTCCAATCGGACAAGATCCATTCTATTCAGAGTACTTCCTGACTCAAAGTACCGAAGATTCGCGAAACAGTCCATCTGCCCATGAATGTTTAAGGTTCGGCAGACCCAACTTTTTTGAAACGTTCACAGAAATGCGCCAGTTCGCAATTACAGCAAAAGAAAAGAGAATAGCTGTGTTTGTCTGCGGCCCAGTCAAAATGGTCGATGACGTTAAGTCCCAGTGTTGCCGCGAATCAAAGAACGGGATCACATTTGATGTTCATTCTGAACTGTTCGAGTTTTGAAAAAATGGCGGCACCTGACTGAAGGCGTCAGTTATTGCAGCTACGTAACTAAACAATATCAACATTCGTCTGCTACCTGAGTACACACTTGATCCCTGGGCAAGCAAGTACCTGTGGAAGCATACAGCTGTCTTCAGTCATAGGTCGAAATAACTTCTAGACGGAGCAGCAGGACAATATGGAATATGAACTGTGTTCATATGAACTTGATCCAATTGTGCATGATAAGGCCATATACGATCCGCTAATACATAATGAAGATGTTCGTGATCAAAGTGACGGCACTGGAGATATTTCAAATCGGGAGTCAAAAATTATTGATTCGGAAATGGAAGAACAATATCGTCAATACGAATCAGTTGTCATGGGTGAATCTAATCCTGATCCGGAACTTGAAAAAATCAAGGGTCGCCAGAATGAGCTAGATTCCTTATGGAGTTCAGGTTGTTTCCTCGTTCCCCTAACGGCTCACCAAAACTAAGCCATATTGCCAGGTCACCGAGTGCAGGCATTCCGGCTTTGCATATCTTCGGCGTCGGAGCTGTCGACAGACCCCAACTCGCCCGTATATCCATATCGGTCTATGGCGACGATTAGATTAATGGTTCGGTTCAGTGATCTATTATCATCGCACTTATCATCATGTCAGGTTAGTCCGCAACAGGCCATAACCCTCTGGCTCACTGAAACGTCATCCTGACCCTTCTCTGTCGCACGCTCAGACCCGTTCACAGTCGCGGGACCAGTGCCATAAGTGGCTCTATTCAGTCAATGGGATCCGCGATGTGATCCCCCGCTTATACCTCTCCATTGCCATAATCCCATGTCTTCGTCGCATCATCGCACACGATCTGCAGTCCACAATCGACCGGATTGCACGAATGAGTAGGGCTATTTCCCACCCGATCATATCGGCATATACGCGAATGTATACCAGCATGCAGTGCGTGCGATCGCTGAACCTGGTCGTGGATATGATCCAGGATCAGATCCGAGTGATGTACCCACGATGCGATGAGGCTCATATTTTTCGTATTGCTCCAGCTTTGAACTGGATGATGAATATGGTTTACGATTATGGCCCAACTCCATTACCGTCATTGCTTTTATCGTACACGAAATACTCAACAGACCCAGCGCTGTTAGTGTTGATAGTAGATCATATCCGCCCTGATCATATCCTAGAGCATTCTCAACAGATTCTCGACATTATCGTTGAAAATCACCGGATTAATAGTGGTAATTTGACATCACTCATCAAATCTGTCGCCGCTGCTCAGAAACCTGTTTCCCCAAGTTTATTCACAGGGCTACGACGAGGTACCGTTAATTGTTTTTCCACAAACATCGGAGCTGACCTCGTTATGCTCACTAGCGGTATTTCGTCTTGATAACGACCATTTGATTATGGAGCTATCGGAGTGTTTGATGAGCATCGCTCTGAACTATGTCGATCCGTTGCCCTCTGATACCTTCTTATCGTTTTATCACGATGTGATCTCCACATATCATTTGTGTAATGATACGTCGAAAATTGCCCGGTTAATGGATATAATCATCAACAGTCGGGACTTGTATCGAACACTACAAATAATGGTATCAATCATATTAAATCCCCATTTTGCAATGTGCTCATGTTTTCCCGGTTTTGAATATGTTAGGCCAACCCTGTAGAGATGCTACTTCTCATTCATGATCGCGATATGCTATCGTCATTCCTATTGAAAATTATCGCAATGATACCGGTTTCAAATGAGTCTATTGACATGATGTCCTCAATATTTTTCAGTATCGAATCATCAAACATGCACATTGACTCCCAAGTGATTAAAGAATATATTACCGAAATATCTACTCCAAATGCAACAGATGACATTCCAGAGCATCGTTCGACACTGCATAGACTGATGCGAGCGCATTCCCAATTATCATGCTACTGGGGGCCCCTTTTCATTGATCAAGCATTAAACATTCTTCACAGTGCCCATAATCAGTCGCACATGGACGTAGAGGCTTATGAATTCATTGGGCAGTGTCTAGAGTTCTGCGAGTCCATATTACCTTTGATAAAGGGGCAACTGGATCCATATAAGCGTGTGATTCAAAGTGCCCTACAGACCGGCATGATCAGTAATGCTCAAGCTGTTGTAAATTTGGCTATCGAGTCTTCTATGGATTGGAATGACTTCGACCAGATCCAATTGCAAACTATCATTAGTACTATGAATGCTAACGCTAATTAAAAAAATAGGCATACCGTTTTTTCAGTTCAGTCTGTTCAGTGACAATATTGCAAAGCCAAAAGTCGTCGAACTGAATCGGCCCGAAGTCGAACTGAATTGACCGCGATATCACATTGAGTCGCGTTGATTGGCGAAGTTTCAGTATTGCCTAAAATTGAGGTCAACTACTGATGTTTGGAGTAGATCGGGGGGTTTGGCTGTCCGATAGTTAAAGTTGTTGGAAAAACAGAATCCATTGAACAATGAATTGCAAAAACAGAATGGACCATTGGCGTAAAAATACCTAATGGTGTAAGCATTGACTGACTTTTACTGTTGCCGGTGATTGGAACCTTCCAAAACCCTTTGAACGCGCCTAATGTGCTAAATCGATTCGATTTCAACAAATGAACACCAACTGTAGATATATGTGGCATAGGATAAATATAAGGTTGGCAGGTTTACCTAGATCACAATCGAAATGACTGTTCCGCTCCGCTTGATTACGCAGAATGCAGGTGAGGCCCATCTAGATAACGAATTGAGGTATTCGAATCCACAATATCAAGTATTATTTGGAAGTGGTCCACCAAACCTGGTTGATTCAAAGGCGGATGTGTCTGCCTGGTTGACATATCAAGGCCCACCGCCTGATCAAATTGAATGTGGATGATTCCATTCTCTGGCACTTACTCTCCGCGTCTACTGCCCACGCCTATTGGGTTAAACTTCATCACATTTTCCAGCGAAATTCCTCATCCTCAAGGGTCCTAAATCTGTGCCAACTAGCTAGTGACCTGCACGCAGGATGGGCTGCCAACGTAAGAATACGTTTGTCAAGTAAGGTCTCGTGCTCGAGACCTTCAAAGTGTCGCCATACCGATCCATGATGAACTGATTCCAGCCCTTACGGTCTGCAACCTTGACAGCCGATTTCACAATGTGGCTACTGCGTAAGGGATTGATCAACTTTTTCTGGTGAAGATCACCTTCCTGCTGTTGAATGAGGAAGCGCGACGAGATCAGGATCACAGTGTTGCACAAACAAACATAGCTGGCAGACGGAGGCGTTGCAGAGTTTTCACCTTGAGCCAGTGAAAGAGAGGGAAAGGAGAGAGAAAGAAGGACAAAGAGGAAGATAAAGAGATGAAGAGGAGAGAACAGGATATATGAGACAACAACGAGAGAAGACCATGCAATCGTAAAAGGGCATATAGATGAAGTTTAACCCAGTAGTCATGGGAGATAGACTCGGAGAGTAAGTGACGAAGGATGGAATATCCCACATTCGATTCGATCAGGCCTTGGGCGATACGACTGGATACGCCCTTGAAAGGGAGCCCATTTTGAGGTTCTACAGTTTCAGACGTGGTTGGACTGTAGCGAATTGACACATCGTAATCATTATCCTGTAGTAAAGCAATCATGCGTCTTTTCCATATACGCCATCATTCAAGAGAAACCAATTCAGGATCCCAATCCGGTCACTGTAACAGGTTTTTCAATTTTCATATTCCAACAGTGATATTGCAGGAGCTAATGTAGATGCGTCTTTCTACAGATTTCCCCATAATGTCGATTGTGCCATAATCACTGAGTGTCCTACAATCTTCACGCATCGCTTGGGTGCCAGACAAAACGGGGGCGTTATGGGCAACATTCGCCATCGCATTGCAACCCGTCTCAGACAGCAGACCATAAATCCTGAACGCTGTCAACATTGCCGAATGCAATCCATATGTTCAGCAATAAACGGCCAGTCTTTACGATGGGGACGAGAAAAGACTGGCCATAGTTTGATTAAGGAATCCTTTATATGAGCATCACCACCGCCCGGAATACATTCACGGTACTATATCATCAAATCTTCTCTGGATTAGAATAATGCCTTACAGGTCCATTTGCTAAGCATCATGAATACTAACGCTATCAAAAAATGTAGGCAGACAGTTTGTTTCAGTGTAATCAGTTCAGTGACTATTCAGCAAAACCAAGCGATATCGAACCGAATTGGCCGCGATCTTTCTCAGCGCGATATTGCAATTGGTCGCGTTCATTGGCAAAGTTTCAGTCATTGCCTAGACATTGACGTCAAATAGGGATATTTGGAGTAGTTCATGGGGGGTTTTACCTGGATATGGTGATCCGCCGCGAATTTCAACATTCGACGGATCTCCGATGGAGATGCAAGATATGAGCCAACAACTGATATATTTCGGACGACCAAAGCAAAAGACGGGAATGTGATCATTTTTGGCAACCCAACCATACACAGCTTGCCTTCTGGCTTGAGTAAGCTCATGTACATTGCCCAGTCGATATTATCTGCTGACATCGTTGATAGTAGAAAGTCTGATAGTTGATTAAATAGCATATAATGGGGTCAAACATTGTGGCCCTACCGAATGTGCCCACTCTTTGTTTTACTTGATTGGCATCGCTAGTGTCAATGTAATGATGCGCCCCGAGTAGAGCTGCCTCTTCACGCTTGCTGGCAGACGACGAAATCGCCTGCAAAACATGAGTGCGATATAGGGCGACAACTGCTAGATTTAATTACGGTTGTGTTAAAACCTAAAGCGGACGCGAACTGGATCGCCATATGCCCTGACAGATACTTAACACGAGATGAAAAGTGATGGCGCATCTCATCGTACCTAGACCTCCAATACCAATTATTCCAACAAAGTCCCCTCGTTGAATATCGTGCCTTATAAACGGAGCCCATGTTGTGATACCAGCACACATGATTGGTGCAGCATTCACCTAGGAAGTTCCAAGGTAACTCGATCTGATGGCGGAACTGGCAATTTGATAAAACCATACCGTATCTAGACCATCGGGAATTGGAAATACCCATTCAAACCGGCAACGAATACGATTGGCAAATCCACCATAGGTATAAGGTTGTTGAGGATCACCAGTTGGGGAATTATAGGATTTTACTTTCAGCGAACAGAGTTGCGGTAGACCGGTTTGGCATTCATTGCATGTTTGACAAGATCCCGTCTGGGGACCAACCCCGACTCTTTGTCCCAGCTCTAATCCATGAACCTGAGGTCCTGAATTTGTCTGTTAAAATTTTCGCCATATCTGGGGCAGAAAGACACTACCCAAAGTGGTGATTCGCCCGATTATTTCGTGCCCTAGAACGATAGGATAGTTTGCAGATTTCCAGTCATTTTGCTGCTGGTGAAGGTCACTATGGCAAACACCACACGCGTCAATCTCGATTTCAACCTATTTTATTGAATGAGGATGCTATTTCTTTAATCCACACAAATACCAGATTAACATAGCCCTACCTCATTAGGTTCCAGAGGTTTCGGTCTGTACGCGAAATCAACAACATCACCTCCTTGTTTCAACACTGCCCATGCCTTGAATTGGGTGGGTTCATTAGCCATTGCGACGATATAAACCGTGATGGACGACGCGACAGAGGGTAAAAGGGTATTGAGGTTGAGGGCGATAAAGCACTTGATTGCCTGGTAGGGACTGGAGGTTGAGGGCGATAAAGCACTTGATTGCCTGGTAGGGACTGGAGGTTGAGGGCGATAAAGCACTTGATTGCCTGGTAGGGACTGGAGGTTGAGGGCGATAAAGCACTTGATTGCCTGGTAGGGACTGCACAGAAGCTTGTACTTGATTGAAACACGAAACCGGGTTGAGCTGATCGACACCTGATGCAGTCCTACCTACACTTAAGACGACAACATGGACTTAAAATCGTTTTTTCTGTCCATCGTAATCGACAATAACTCCTAGAGCAGCGTCCATCGGGCTGCA
>OUQQ01000369.1:0-19936 GCA_900404475.1 Spongospora subterranea | reverse complement strand
AGAATGTTTGGTGCAATATCTACCATTGCATGTATGGTTTTGTATCCTTTCGGGACTCTCTCTCTGAGAGCTTTCCAGACTTGGCCAAGTGGAGACCAGCCATCGCCGAATCCTGTCCATTTGGTGTAGTCCTGTCCCAGTTGTGATCCGTTGGCGCGCGCGGCTAAAACTGTCATCGTGGCTGCGCTAATAATTTTGTCTCTCAATAATGGGAATTGCGGAAGCCCTGCCCAGATCTTCTAAAGAGTTCTCGCCCAACTCGCTCAAATTTTTCTGCTGCTCAATCGATAGCTGATACCATGGAATCTATACTTACAGATAGGGTTCGATTTTCGGACAACTTTGAAGTTCTACAGAAACGCAAATCAGAAATGGCACAGCAGTCGTTAGAGGTTAAACATAAGCGGCTTAATTTTGGCCAAAAAGCTATACAATTGCGAATCGAAATCGTTTGTCAAAGATTAAGCATGGGCAAAGATAAAGCACAGGCGGAGGAGCAGTCTCAACTGCGCGATGCTGAATAAAATTCCTGCTGGGTTGGCGTCCCAGTTTCGATTGAAGTGGCAGTATTTGATGAATCTTGTTTGACATTGCCAAGGCCTTCTAAACTTGCTGCTCTCAGCCTCCCATTCCTGTTTCGGTAATCGATGAACAACCTTCCATACCATTCGACAGGTAGACAACACTGACGATGCATTGTTGGTAACAATCCAACGATCATCTGCTCAAACGACGCTGAAATATTTCGGCATTGGATTCTCATGCATTGTGTAGTCAGTACAGGAGCAATGGATGAGATGTAGACGATAATCCAATAAGTTAAAGGCAGAGGGGATTTCGATTTGCTGATAGTATTAACAGTGAAGGCGCATCAAATTGCAATTTTGACATGGATTGCGACATCCCTTGCAGTTTTACAGCGCCTTCTCTGTTGAAAGTGATCAGAAAATTGATGTTCACTTTGTCTTGAAGTTATTGGACCTTTGTCTGAACTCTGACTGACCTTATATCTCCGGAAAGACTTGCAGGTTTCGCATGTTCTAGGCTGAAACCTCCTGGTTTGTTGTTGCCCTCTAGTCTAAGCTCTACAGTTCAGCTGATCGGATTAGCGCCATCCTCACTATGATGGTTTGGAGCACTTTAATCAATAAAGTGCCAATAACCTACTTGGTAATGTCATCCGTCAACGTTACCCTGAATCAATCCTTGGCGTGGCAACCCCTTCAGAGTGCCAAGCGGGCAGCCTTTCGTCTTGACGTCGCTGACGCTGCCCGTTGATCAATTTCAATACGCCAGTCACGTTCGCCAAGGTTGTCGTCGATCATGGGGAACATTGTTGACAGCGATCGAGGCGAGGCTCCAGGGTATCCGCAATGGTCGCTGGCTTTTGACTGCCGTCCTGGAGAGCTGCGACCGCTCCTTGTTTGCCACTCGAAGCGAGTCATTCTCTCGCCAAAGGATGTACAAGAATTGGTTAAAATCGCAAATGCCGAACAGACAGATTCCTCGTAAGCAACTTTTGATATTGTGCCGTAGATGGTTCGGAAGTAGTATAATCAGTATGCCACTTCCTCAGTATTCATTCAATTTCCTGTTGGTTATACTGCCGTTGATTGACGAAAACTGCTGAAACGCGTTCACGTACTGTTTCAAAGAATCTTTAATTTGCACCAATTTATTTTTTACAAGCCCTTAAACTTCACATGTGCCCAAACTTGCTTTCAGAGACTTATAAGTTCCGCGTCAACTTTCCGATTTCCTTTATATGAATCTCTTGCCGTTTTCATGTCAATTGTTTTGCGACTACTAATTTGCAATCTAGATCCAAGCTGTTTGACAGATATGGTGATCTGCCTAACCAGTCGTTAAAACGAGCAGCTAGAGTTCGCGCAGCACAGTTGCTTAGCAAGGAGCGGATCCATGTCCCTCCTGACCGTGATGCTGCCGGCATTCAATCCGTTCATGTCAGCACCGCCATCGTTCTGTTTCAAACCCCGTTTGGCAAACAGCTGATCCAACTCATGTGCCGAACGCGCCGTGTCCAGTTGGACCTGGTGGGAAGCCGCGTCCGCCGCGCTTTGAACAGCAACCCGACTCCAGGTCAACGCGACCTGCTTCGTATGAAGCTTGTTATAGCTGAATCCGAAATTCGGAAATCCAACTACTCAATCGGCAACGTTACCGGCATCCTCAAGCGAATGGCTGCCATTGCTGACAAACACGTGAAGGGACGGACTCTCACATCGCATGCATCCGAAGCCATGGCGGTCGAATTCGAACTGCTAGGATATGGCCATCTGGCATCGCTGTTTGTCGCCGCCACGTCCGGGGATGAAATTTGCAAGTCGTTTTTTTCAAAAGAAGACGAAGTTGCAATTCAATGCCTGCACTCGTTCTGGGAATATCTCAAATCTGCGTCTGTATATTCTTCACTGAATCACATGAGCATTTCGGGGGCTTCCGCGCTGTTCGCGCGCACAATGCTGGCGTTCTCCGCTTGCACATCATCGTTCCAATCGTTGATTCAGACGGCGACCGTCTTGATGCTACAGAGCCTAGAAAACCAACAGAAGGACATTGTGCTTCCCTGGCAGGCTGTTAATAGCCTGAACAGCATAGAGGCGGCTGTTGCGTCGCTGTCCTCGGAAGGCGAACGACACGAAGACATTGCAGTGGCGACAAAATCCTCCGAAATCAAAGGCTCCACTGCCTGCATGCGCATTATCAACATGCTTGGTGCGCTTTGCCGACAATATAACAATGCGCATGATGAGCTCATACCGTCGATTTTGGTGGGCTTCGATGCAGCTTCGTTAACTTCGTTGCTTGAGTTGGTCAGTCGTTCAATGTCGTGTTTCTTTGCACGTGCTCGAGTCGAAGACTGCACAAACTGTTCGGATGGCGTCCCTAGCAATGCTCGCGCGGCTGTTTTGCGACTGCAAAATGACTTGGTTCACTCTCAAGGGTTGGAGGTTGCCCAATCTTTGCTAAAAATCGTCGAAATAGTTCAAGTTGATCCGACCAACGGGAATTTCAGAAAGCTTTTTCTCCATCAAATATCATCAGAAATTTCTAAGGTCCCAGCCGCCATTGAGATTCTCAACCTGATCGGGTTCGAATCAGTTTGTAAGCCCCAAAACCCAGTAAAGACTGAGAAAAAGAGTCCGCAGGCAGAAACTGGCAACGTTTTCGTGGCAAAAGAGGTGAACTTGAACTTGCTAAGTGAAATCCATCGCGAACTCCGGCAGTGTCTGAAAAATTTCTGGGCGACTTTGCTGCCAGAGCTCCTGACGATCCTGAATTTTCAGTTGTGCCTAGTTGCTAAGCATCGTGCGTTTCCTGCATCGAGCCATTTACGACATGTTGATTTGGTTAGGAAAGGTCTGGTTTGGTAGCAGTTTCGTGCATACCAGGGTACTGAACAGGTTTGTGTTAGACTTGATTTCGTCGCTGTTTGACGATCTGCTTCGCGTTGTCGGGCTTGGATTCGAAGAATATCAATGCAGTCAGAATGCTTTCCGACGCAAGGCATCTTCTTTGGCGATCAAGGTTATATGCGACGGCATTCAGACGTTTCTTCCCAAAGCCAGTCAACAGGTCCGCAAAATATTGTCTTCGATGCGACTTTTTGAACTGTCCTATTTCTGTTTCAAAAAAACGGTTAATTTTGACATTTTTGATTTTTAACTTGAACTTTATCAAGGTTGGTGGTAATATTCATAAAATCTCAGGTGTCTTTTCTATCTCGAATATTTGACGCGTCGATGCCATTAACGCCATCTTCAATTTTCAAACGCGACCTAAGTCTGTCCACATTGGCCAGAAAAGAGATTTCCGACTATATGTTCTGCAAGTCTTCAATCACGATCGATCCGAGCTATCTAACGGATTTGGCATTCGGCCAGGACGAAGGTATGCAGGGTTTGCAAAACAAAATCTGGCTGAAGTCAATTTTGGCACGACAGATTTGTGGTCGAGTCTTGTTCTCGATATCAAGAAGGAGGCACCAGATGCCATTGCTTGGAGACGGGTTTGCCGTGTGATTGCCGACATCCAAGTCAACGAATCTGATTTCGCTAGATACAAAAACGATCCAGTCGTGTCCCCGATCCTGAACAAAATTATGCGCGCTGAGCACAACGACATAGCACCGTTGAAAATGGGCACGATCAATCAAGCTCTGATAAAGCTGGCTGCTCCGTTTCCAGATCTTCTTGATACCCCGCAGTCAGAACAACATCTAAGTACGCTGTTGAGATTTATTGTTATCTCTAGCTCAATCAGGTTAATTTAGCAATCGATTCGGATATGTCAGAGTCGTATTCATCGCGTTTTCAGCTTGCTCAAAAATCTGCAAAATTGCTGTAAACGAATTGAGTCCCGCAAAAACATGCGTCCATTTTTGAAACTTTGATTCCAGATTTTGTTTTCAGCGGGACCTTTTCCAGCGTTCAATTGTGGACGGAGTGAAGGCCGATGCCCATAGTGTCCATCCTGTTCTTGAGTTCTGCAGGATTTTCATCAAAATCGTGCTGCAAACCGTATGACCCTCCTTATGATTTAAAGATATTGCTAAAACCGAGGGAATTATAGGCAGAGGACATAACCGATCCTGGTTCCTGTTTTACTAGTGAACACGAGAAAAAAAGGTTTCGCATGTCATTGGTCGGGTCATTATTACCCCATGTCCTTCTTGGTCTCTCTGCCACTCTTCACCAGTTCCACCCCGAGAGCGCTTCTCTACGTAAGCTCCCAATCTGTTTCAATCACTCATTATCAAGCATGGTTTGTTAGGGGACCTGACTCTCAAACTGCAGAGCTTGCATAAAATGCTTGGAAACTCTGACGGGGCCTCACAAAACAACGAAGAGAATTCTGAACAAGTTGATGAGTGTAGTGCAAATCTCAGCGATTACGATTATTCGACGATCGAGAACATTCTTGACGGAGGAAATGCCATTGATGATTTATTAATCGATCCAATATTCGACCTTTTGCAAAAGCCTGACAACGATGTGCCAGAGGAGGTTAGAAGTGGTCAAATACGAGTGCCTAATCATGCCTTACGATTGCCGTAGGACTTCCGTACTGGTCTCAGAGAAGCAGCCAAACAACACATGGTGTCTCTACTAACTTCTCGACGAGCCTCACCGCAACTTCTTGCTCTTTTTTTAGAAAACCACGTTGATGTTCTCGAATCGCTCTCAATTTTACAAAGGGATAATCACGTTAGTAATGAATTACAGATGTCTGAGTGTGAAGCTGTGCGCTAATCCGTTCATTTATAGAAATTAGACACGATTTTGCAATCAGATAAAACGCTCCAGCGAATCGTTTCGGAGGTGATATTTGGGGAACCACAGATGGATAATCTTTTCAGCGTAGTCCCTTAGACCACGCTTTTGAAGTTGTTCCATATTTGATATGCGTTTCAGGCTTCACGGTTGCCTTCGCTTTATATGTGCTCAATGTGCGGCGAAACAACACCGACGATTGCCGACCTGTTGATACACACACTTGGTCGAGGGAAATCCAGTATAACCTCATCGTGTGCCCAATTTTGCGCAACAACGCGTTTCGATTTTGTTCGTCAAATGACAACCTGGGTCTTGGCAAAAGTTGCAAGGAAACTGGTTTCCGGTACATTTGTCACCAGAAGCGCCACCTTTGACAGTTAACTAAACCAGAAAACTTTGCGCAGGTACTGTCTCGAATTTGCCCAGTATCGCTTCTAGAGCAGATACAGAATTGCTCATCTCCGACTCACAAAAGAAAGATAGCGGTGAGCAATGGATAAAATCGGCCTTGTTCAAGGTAATTTGCCTTTCGCTGTGTTAACTGCTGCTTCTGTGGTTTGCTTTGATCTTTTCGACCACGTTTCACGCGTTTGTAGTCATTAGTGACAATTTGCCCACACTCAGTTCAGGGTGGATTTGACCGGTCCGACCACGCTGTCGACGATAACGATGAAGAAGGGGCAGTCATTTCGGTTCGCATGACATCATTGACGGACGACGGCTGCTTTTTCGACGACCTGATTGCTGGAAAGAGTCTGGCGGGGATGCTAAATAACGCAATTCTGTCACTGCCTGAGTTCAAGGCGTTTCCGCACCGGAATTCGGGTGGAGATCCCATCGCCCATGCAACTCGTGCCACCACTGCCGTTCTTATCAAACACGGCGGTATGACCTCAGCCGTCCGTGCCCTCGCCAATAAAATCGCCCAAGACCAAGCCGCATCGTACGATACTCCCGGATTGTGGTTCAGGTATTGGTATTGATATGTGTTCAGGGCACCAATATTGCTCCAGCCGTCGTACTCTGCGATTTTGAAGCTCTGGCATGTGGCAGACTCTTTAAAGATTCATTGGGTGAGTGTGCATCAAGAGGGCATCGAGAGTGTTTGCATCGAGCCCACATGCAGACAAACCGTAGTATTCGATTCCACTTCCTATCGGTAAGACTTCCAAAATCGTTTTTTTTTAATTCTTGTGCGGGGGACATGATACCACTGTCGTGCTGAGACGATTCTTCCTCCAAACTCTAAGATCATCGTAGGTGTGGAAATGGCCACGAAAACAGCGATTGTTTTATCAACGACAAATCGACATACGAATGGATACGCGACTCGGTCCTGAGCAAGTGCAATCTCCTCCTAGAAACGGAATCTGCCAGCCGCGTGGCATTACAGCCGACGTTTCTCAGACAAAACTCAATGAAAGTTCGGCAGCTGTTGAACAGGAGGTCGCCATTCGGTCGTCTTGAGGACGGCGTTTCTGATTCGCCCAAATCACCCTCACAACAGTTTCCCAAGCCGATTCAGAGATGGGGTCTGCTCAGGAACAAATTCAGCGAATTAGGTCCCCAGTTTCGTTCCATGAACAGTCCCCAGTTTCATCGGACCATCAACGATGCAGTCATCGACTTCATTAAGGTACGTCTTCTTTTTGTTTCTGAATCCGGAGTCGAACCGATATTTCAACACATTCTGTTTTCACAATCCTGTACGCTGACTAAGGAATCGTAGAGCAAGTACGTCGATCCACGAGAGTTAAGGCGTTCATTGGAATCTGTCGAGATTTGTGCCAGGAGAAAGGCACAAGGGTTCGATATCTTCTCCGACATTCTGTACCAGGCTTCCGAGCAGCTTTCAGTCCCCATTGCCGCCGAGCTGGCCTGCGCCGTTAGGGAATGGCCTGTTCCCAACGATCACATCGCCCAGCATTTTTCCGATCGGATCGAGTCAGCCGGCGTCGTCCTCCTTGGCAATGTGCACAACTCCTACGCCGTACTTGCCGGTCGAGTCTCCCAAATCCTTAAAAAAGCTTTGACAAAAGGTTTGATGCGGGTTTCTTCGCCAATTTTCAAAAACTGATCCTCGATAATAGGCAACGATAACGCTCTTGTGGTTTTGTTGCTCATCGAATTTTTCAAAATTGGTTACGTTCCTGGTGATTTCGTTTTGTTGCGAAGTTTGAAATTGACGGATATATTGAGGTCCTGTTTGGCAACGTCTGGGCAGGGCGGCTGCCTGATTGCCAGCGCGATCAGACGTCTGTTGAACGCCATCAGTCTGGTCAGCTTTTGCCATGACCGCCCCGAAACCTATTGCGTCCCGAAACACGAATCACGAATGGATGCGTGGCAGTTATCGATTCTGGATGACATGTTGCAAGAGTTATCTGTACTGTGGCCTTCACCATCTTCGCCCGAATACGCTCGTCACGAATACGCTATTTTCGAGACCCTGAGTGTTCTACTTTTAGCTTGCCATTCTGGAGACGCCACAACGCCGAAGGCGTTGGACTATCTTCGCGCTTCCTTACCTTGGATGAATCTACTGGTTCTCTACTGGTCGGATGGGTATTCCATGTCGCCAACCCGACGCCAACTATCGCTGAGGTGTTTCCGACGCGTCGCCTCGATCGCCTGCATTGTGTTCCCCTACGTCTATCCTGAAAAACTGGCAGAGGTCTATTTCGATGGGCCAAACGTGACCCCAATGCAGTTGATTGAAGATCTGATGCGAGTGATTGGGCAGAATACCTGCGGTGCTAACGTTTTTCTTATCGGAAACTACGGAAAATCAGCTGAAGTCGAGAATTTTACAGGATCTGAGCGATCCTGTTTAAGGGCGCGCTGTGCCGTTAGGTTATTACGGGCACTTCAAGCGCACCAAGCTTGGTCACCGGTCCTATCGAGAGTTGTTTCTCTGCATTTAACGCTGCTGAATTCGATCGTTCCCACGCTGGAGTACGGTAAGCAGCTCTCCGACCCGCAAGCCGTTCTCGATCTGGTTGGCGTGCTGCGGTTTCTGGGAAATTTCCTTACTCCGATATCCTGTGGATCATGTGTCAATATTCTCCAGATTGGCGGGAGTTCAACGGGGAAACCGGACTCGCGTCGGAACGCAGTTGCCGTTAGCGCCAATTCCAGCAACACCGGCACGGTTGTCGGCATTTACAAATCGAAAGCGATCATAATTCGGGATTCAGACCCCTCTCTTTCCTTCATCGAACGAGAATTTCGCGAGCTGGAGGTGGTCTCTGAGCCACTTCATTTTGGGGAACTGCTTCTGACTCGCCAGGCGGTCAACTCGCTTCTCTATCTGATCAGTTTACGTCCGGCTGGCAGCTGCGATCGCCGCAGATCGAGCGTCGATAAATCCGGAAACGCCACCAGTGATCAAGAACATGTGTTTCAGCCATCTTTAATGTTCGCCCAGCTGCAATCGTTTGGGTTGAAGGCGTTCATGGGCTTGCTGGAGAATATCCCGTCGTTGGTGTCTCAGGACACTTTGTCGGCAATCACCGCCTCGACCAATTTTGTTCGTAATCTGCTGCAAGTGGCGCGAATGCCGATTCCTCTTCACGAAGCATCAGATCTACGTGACCTGGAAATGAGATGTTCCCATCTTGGCATGCTTCTTCACGATAAATTTGCTTCCGACCAAAGTGTAGGAATTTTTATCATTGATCTGTTTCGGGACGTTTTCTGACTTGATATGGGGCATTTACTGTTTGCTCTGTTTTTGCTTCATTTCGGGGAATCTTCAATCAAAACAAGTTTGCTAATGGAGTTGCAGAATTTCGGTGTGAAGTCTGTGGACAGTAAACAACTTCGCGATGAACTCGACGAGCATATTGATTGGTGCTCTAAAGCAGTTCAGGTACACGGAGATTGACTGTATCAAAACAAATAATCTCATCATATTGTTCAGATTTTTCATGGAGAACAAGATTGGCATCGGAAGTCAATTGAATGGTTAAAATCAAGGCGTGAGGAGGTCTCACGAGCGATGTCTTATCGTAACCAGAAATTCGCAGAAAGCGCATCGCCAAAGGTTTTATGTTGTTAGCCACACGTTTTTTCAGACACATACAACATATCATTTCAGCTTTCGACTCATTCAGTAGTTTCAGTTTCTGCTACGCTAACTTCGCGTATGAACTAGTGTCAAGCCAATCGTCTCAAAACAGTTACGCCAGTAAATGAAATTGTTAATGAGCGATTGTTTTTTGTCTTATACCGTTCAGCTACATTTCTCTGCTGAGGGATTCTGACGATTGTGGTGTAATCTCAGAGACAAACTGGCGATATGGTGACCCGATTGTCGGCCATGGGATTCCCCGTGTCTATTTGCGAGAAGGCTTTGCAACTGAACCGCAACAACGAGACTCTTGCCGTACGTTTTTGGTGCTAATTTTCCAGAGAAGTTTTCTAAATCATGATTAATATTCAAGGCGAACTGGCTCATGGACAACGGCGTTAAAGAGGCAGAAAAATTTCAAATTAACTCATCAAGCGTATTAACAGCCAACGTCACTGTCGTGGATTCCGTCGAAGAAGACGCCGAATGGGCGCCCGACGGTGTCGATTTTTTCCAGGTGAATCCACGTTGCGAGTGCTTGTGATATCAGTGTTCAACGGGTTTTCAGGAGATGGGCGATGGCGATGTTGCGTTGGATTTGACTACTCGTTTACCTTCGGATAAATTAGATGGGAATTTTGAGGAATTCAGCGACACCTACAATCGACTAGCTCTGGAACCTAACGTTCAGCAGAGTTTTCGGTAGAATTGCGTTATTCCAGTCGTTGATGGGTCTCGAATAATCACGTCGATCAGTGATCCGGATATGCAAATTGAGCGCGTTAAAGCGGCGGTTTCGCATCAAACCGCTCTAAAACACCTGTCGTTGCAGCTTTCAATCGACGATATACGAATTGGACAGGTTTTTCAGTGCTGTCAATCTATGGTCAATTGTTAAACGATCAACGGTTCAGTCGTTGAGAGTTTCAAAGTCGTGGGTTTCTGCTAGGGAACGCGTCCTCGGGGAAGAAGGAACTGGCGTTGGTGGCTCCGGGCGCTCCCTCTACCATTGGTACTTGAACTCGGTCCAGAACACATGGGAACCTTTCGACGACAACGTCACCGCTCAACTCGAAGAGCGGTGGCGCAGCGGCGATTCTTTTTGTGCAGCAATTCTTGATTCCGAACCGTTTATGGTTTGTTTTCTGAAAGCGGTCCACGATTTGATCTGACCGTTCCATTTCTATTCAGTTTCGTCTGGACCGAATGGCAATGTATCACAGCCTGACTGGATATATGGTGCGTTTGAGACGGCGGCGCATGGAAAAGGCGGTCAGTTCACCATTCCAACGAGTGTCTGGCCAACCCAAGGATCAGGAATCCCCATCAGCGGCAGGTATTGTGTTTTCCCTCGATGACCGTCCATGACTGCTCACACGAATCGAAAGCGTGACGATGAGCTGTCAATGTCAAATTTTATAATCTTGTGGCCTGTATCTGTTTTCAGTTTTGTTTTTGTTTTTGCGAGATGGTTAATCTTGCCTGTCGTGACCTTATGTGAACCGAACGAAGTTGACAGTTGTTCAGCTCGAGTCGAAGTGTTGACTGCTGAAGAGCAAGTCAATCGGACAATGCAAAACTTCACTCCTGCGCAGCTCGCAACCGTCGAACAGGTCAAATATCTTCACTAACAATCATCATTGTTTTCGCGTTATCACTCGATATCATCCGCAAGATGTTAAACCCTTTCTTTCCCAAATTTTTACGAACATTACTCTGATTTGTGACCAATATTGATTGCCGCATCAACTGTGGAATTCAAAAGATTGTTTTTGTAGTTGATTGCCATCGTTCCGGACATGTCCAAAACGTGGATTTTGCACGGACTGCAGAAGCATAATTTTGATGCCAATATGGCCCTGGAATGGATATTCGCCAACACTGCTCTGTTAGAGTCATTGGACAAGGTATTAGAAAAGCGATCTCGTATATATTTGTTTCAACTTACTACCGCCAAAGCAAACTGCAAATTTTGTCTTTCGGTTTGCGATAACTTTTGTCAAGTAAATGATTACATATTGACTTCAGAGTTGAATATTTTGGTTTAAGTTGCTACTGGAAATGCTGTATCGATATTGTGGTAGAGGGCATGTCGCCAAAATCTTCATTTTTTTGTATTTGTTGATTTGATTGCCCTATGAGACTACATTGCGGCACAGTTCCCATTTTCGTTGCCATATTGCAGGAAAACGCTGCTAAATTGGAGCCAGTTGGTCAACAGCCGTTGCCTCAACTCGAAACAGAATTCTGCGTCGACGATGACGCCGAATCGGATTCGTTTCTTTATAATGCGCTGCTAGACCTAGGCGGCGTAATCGGGACCGTAATCCATATCGATCGTGCCAATGCCCGTGTTCGCCTCGCCTTCCCTCTCGACTCCAGAGATTTCGGATTCTGTCAGGTTGGGGAATTATTGTAACTGTGATATCTGCTCTGTTTCTTCTGGTTTGTTTTTTGTCGGAACCGCTCTGGTTTGAGGTTTTACATTTTGAGTTTCACATTTTTGCAACATCAAACTTAACGATGAACGTAACTTTTTCAGAGTGAAAATGATCCTGGCATTATTTGCCCATTAGCTGCATTGCAATGGCCGGATGCCTGCGTGGAAGAGGACATGCAAGCTGAGATCCAGGCCCGGAAGCGCTTGGGGGTCGCCGGGCTGACCATTGATGCCTACGTGGCGCTAGGGATAGTGCTCGCACGCCGCGCGGTTCTCTCCATGATGCGTTTGAGCTTGAGCAATCCGGTTGAGGAATCTGCAGATGACGCCGTTAGTCCATCACTCTCACTTTCCAAACTCAATCTCAAGGTGGTCGACGTGATCTCGATTCTGAAGCTCGTGGCGAACGACGTCGATCATATCAACAGCCATGGAGTATCGATATGGTTCCTGATGCGCGCTCTAGCCGTTCACCCTAAATATAGCCGGGAGATGTTGCCGTTTCTGATTGAGGATTGTCTGGTGCATTTGAGACGTTCATCGTCGCGTGTGTTCGAAACATCGACCGCCCACCCTTATCCCGATTCATGTCAAATCAAAGAAGAGGTTTTTATTGCAAAATGTCGTTTCGAACCTTGGGTTCCCTGATGAACACGATTTTTGCGCTTCAGGTCTACATTGAGAATGCGTGTGAGCTTCTGGTTGAGTTTGATCGCCGTTCGCACTTAAAGGAGGGTCATGCGATGGTCTCGTTTTGGTCAGATCCTGAGTGCACCTCCGAAATCGCTATCATGTCTGGATCTGGGTATCAGTCTCCTGGAAACCCGACCGGTTCCGGGTTCAGGCCCTTCATCGTCCGCAGCAACCGCTTTTTTATCACATTTGGTTCCGGAACGACGCGCCCGAACGGCAAGGTGGAGTTCGGGTTTACGGTCCGGGTCCGTCCCCTTGGATACCGCTTTGAAGATGAGCGCGATATTCTCAGGGCGCCTTTAGGCTGGAGTCTCTTGTCGTTATTGACCAGCGATCAGCTCATTTCCTCTTGCGTGACGCACGCTCGAGGACCGAAACTCATCCAAACGCTGATGCGTTATCTACGCTGCGCCAAGTCACCGGCCAAGGTTTTCGCCACAACATCCTTGGAGAAATTGATGATTGAGTTCGTGAAGTCCGGCGATCCGAAAGACTCACTGTTAGACCAAATTGGGGGTCGGAGCGCCATCGCTCAATTGCAGATTTGTCGCGACCGTATTCGGGACGTGAATATGAGGGCGCCAGTTGGGTCATCATTCTCACCGTTTTTGAAAGCTTTGGAGGACCTACTGCGCTTAGTCCGAGTTGCCTTCCCGTCTGTAGCGTTTCAGACTTGCGACTTGGACGGGGAGTCGGTGAATCCGTGGGAGATGCGCGTTGCCATTGGGAAATGCACTGCTGTGGATGTTGCTCGCGTTGAAATGGTTTTACAGCGTTTATACGCTGGTCAACGCTTGCCTTCGCTGCAGGTTTTCTCTCTGTCCTATGAGCATTTGAACACGATACAGCTCCTACGCTTGTGCTTGAAAGAGCTGGAGACCTCCATAAAACTGAATAAGCAGGTGACAAAATGGAAGGACGAAAGGCGGTTCTGGATGTCGATGGTGAACACGTTCAAAGATGTTGATTATCTTTCAGATATCTTGCTCATGCTGCGACGATCAATGCTGGATTCAGCGTTTGAACCCATGTGGTCCATCAGACAGAAGGTAAATCTATCGCATATCGTTTGACACAATATCGTGATAAGTGTCGGGTTTCTAATGGCATTGGTCGAGTGTCAAATCAGCTCGTTCATGATTTTCTGTTTTGCATTTTTCCCTAAATTAGGGTTGCTGATGTTTTTTTAGTTGCAAATTTGGCATCGTTTTGATGTGCTTGTTTTGGACAGGATTGGGAGACAAAGGTTCGTGAGGCGCGCACGCTTGCTCAGTACGCTATTTGCCTGCGCGACCTGGAAGATTCATTCCGATGGCGCGATGAGAAGGACGACAACCGCGAATCAGCTCTTGTAACGGCTTGGCGCGCATCGCGCCCCAATTGGCTGAAGACGGTAGCTACGCTGAGCGAAGAAGGGTATGTGGCAAAGGTGCAGACCAGTATCCCTTCTGCTCAGGAAGCCGACCGTGCTCCGTATTGGACTCGTGAAGCTAACGAACAGCTGGTGGCGTACCTGGATGCCTTAATCAGCCATAACGCCAGGCGATTACGGTCGCTGACGTTCGTTGACGTGGTGGAACCGAAACCGAACGATTTACAGGGCTTATACCCGGCACTGATTGGGGTTCCGCTGGCACATCTCAGATCGAGGTTCGGTGTCTTGAAGATGATTAACCAGCTAGTGGCGGCCATTATAATACCTATTACTCCATTGTGGTCAATGCGTCAGGAATCGCTGGGGACTCTTCTTAGAGAATGTAAAAAGGTTATCTTCTTAGAGGTAATTCTAGATCAGAATCATTTGCAATTATATTCTCTGTGCGCCAATTTGATACCAGTACTCTCTCACGTGTTATTACAACCCAGTTTTTCAATGGTGTTTCATTTAAATTTCTGTTGTCAACGACGGGAAACCGTTCTAAGCACATAATTGTCATAGACCAAACTGGCTATTTTAACCCAATCAGTCCAACGTATGTACTCGAAGGAGAAGGACCCGCAGAATGTGGTTCTAAACCGGCATGAGGCCGCCAAAGAGCGCGCCACAAAGCCATCCGACGCCAGTCGGGTCTTAACTGTCTCCATCCGACACTCCATATTTTATCAGCTCTATTCGCAGTTGAAGCTGGTCGACTCGGAAGCGTTGCGCCGCAAAGGCCAGGCGTGGCGCGTCAAATTTGTCGGGGAACGCGGGCACGATGTCGGTGGCCTGTTCAACGCGTCGCTTTCTAATATCTGCGATGAACTCATGTCATTCCGTCTGCCCCTGTTTGTTCCCACTCCAAACGCCGTTCATAAGATCGGTGATAATCGTGAGAAATGGATTCCGAATCCGGCGGCCAACGATCCTCAGCACGCGGCTTGGTTCGAATTCGTCGGAAAGCTCATGGGAATCGCTTGCTTGTCCCAAAATCGAACACTGTCAATAGATCTGCCATCAATGGTCTGGAAAACAATCGTCAGAGAATCCCTTACGCTAGGCGATCTCAAAGCCGTCGACTACTCCGTCCACCGAACGATTCAACTGATGCGGCGTCCGGAAATGGAATCGATCACCGAAGAATCGTTCGAATTTGTGTTCCCGGATATGTATTTCACAGCGCCCAGCACAAACGGAACCGAGGTTGAGCTTGTGCCAAACGGCGCCACGAAGCTTGTCACTTGGGACAATCGGCTGGAATACGCCCGCGCCATCGAGGATTTCCGTCTGCACGAGTTGGAGATGCAGATTGGGGCGATTTGTCGTGGTCTGGCTCAGATGCTTCCAATTGATCTGCTGTCAATCTTTTCATGGCAACAGCTGGAGGTCCTGGTCTGTGGAAACCCGGATATCGATATTCAGCTGCTCAGGGAGAAGACCATCTACGCAGGCAACGTGCGCGAGTCCGACGCTCATGTCCGCATGTTCTGGCGCGTGATCGAATCGTTTTCGGCATCGGACCGACGTGAATTCCTACAGTTCGTCTGGGGTCGTTCACGGCTACCAACCACTAAGGTATCACGAGCAACCTGTGTTCACCTCATTATATATTTTTTTAAGTTTCATTCTTTTTATTTGCTATGTTCAAGTTCTCGCTGATGTATCATCTAATGCTGCACTGTCATAACTTGATCTCACGTAATGATGCCAATCAAGTAAATTTTTGTGAATTCATTCTTGTGATGCAGGTCGGATTCGGGAAAGATGCGTTCAAGATTTCGGATCATTCCGCTTCGATTCTCTCACAGAACGCTGGCGGTAATTCCTATGCTCATGACCCGTATCTGCCTGTCGCCCACACATGCTTCTTCGCGTTGGAGTTGCCCCGGTATTCATCGGATGCCATTATGAGCGAACGTATTCTTTACGCCATCCACAACTGCAAGACCATAGATGCCGATACCACACAAGAGAGCACAATGAATCTAAACATGAACTGGTCCGATGGAGAATCTGATGATGACAGTGAGAACAATGCTAATGCCGATAATCATGAAAACTCTGCTGAGGAACGCAAAACCCAATAAATCCCCTGTATCACCATGCCTTGACTTCAACGTTAACAGATTCCTGAACAGTTTCGACAGCAGACAGCACAGGTTGATCGCATTTCCGACCATGTCTGAGTGGGGACGGCGACTTAACCGGATAGAATGCAATTGAAAAGTGGCTGATACCGCAAGCTAGATTTAGGTGATTGCGCCAAACGCAAGTCACGACGGGATTGCCTTCATTTTTCTAATGATGAAGAGCAATAACGAACAAACCCCTCATTGACCTGAAAATGGCATGCTGGATCACATAGTTAATGGACTAACAATAATAACATGTTTATAGATTGAGTATTAACATTTGAAAATTGATTGGTAAATCACTGCACCGGTTTTCGTAACAGGCGGCGATCTTTCGCCGTCATGGCGTCGCGGGTGATGGTGCTGCGTTGGCCTGGTCGAAATGGCGCGCCGGTGCTGGTTCTGCTGTGTAATTTTAGTTATCGAAATCGGTTCGTCGACTTTTTGAATATGATTCGGTCATTTCAGCTTTAGATTTCTGTTTGCCAATTTCCCCAACTATTCTCTCATCAAGTTTTTGGTGGTTCTACTGCCTCGTCAGACTGGAAGATTAAATCTCAGTTATCGAGTTCAGACTGAGTTTTCACACGCTGTTTATTTCAACCTCAACGATTTATCTTCCCCCAGGTTCCCGTAAGGTTTCATCACCCCTTCCTTTTTACTTTGAATGTCAGATCATGTCACCAATCTGTGTTTGTTGAATTTCACGGTTTTGTCTTCATGGGACCCAGACGCTACTCAATGTGTCACATTGTACGTTGATCAATTGAGGATACCATCGATGCTGATTTTGCTGCTTACTCAGCAGGAGACCCTATCTATCGTGATGATCATCGATATACTTAACAATCAGGCCATCAATTCCTTTTTGGTTGGAATTCAAAACAAAAATTCTTGTGTCGGTGTGTGTTTAGAGCAATGAATATTTCTCCTCCGACAAAGGTATTCTCTATTTCAGTTATCGTCGTCTGGTTGATGAGCATTTAACTATAGAAAAAAATGGTTGTTGTTTCCAACTATAAAGTTTCATGTTTGGTAAGCTAAGGTTTAGCGTTTTCTACGATAAGGTTAATTGCTGTGTCAAATCCATCACCTTTTCATTTGCTTTCTTATCGTGGCAAATCGCTTGATAGATGAAACCGATGTCAGGCATTCCAGCGCAAGCAACACGAGCCTGTTTCAAATCCAGCGCACCTGGACCGAAATCACATTTCTGATTGCCTCCCAGAATGCTCTGAATGTGGTGAAGTATCTCTGGCTACTTGCTCCAGCCAAACCTACAACTATGATACGGATTGGAAAGGATCAGGCATCAAGAAACTCGAGCAAGGTAAAGTCACCAGTTCAAACCGCAGACACTGTTAATTGGGATTTAGAAATCTTCTACGTCTGTAGGGAAGCTGCCACCTTGAATGGAGAAATATGGGGCTGTGCTCAGGGATTCGCACACTAAAACAAGCGCCGATGGTGCTCAATTTCGATTTGTGTCACATTGGACTTTGATCGCCTAAACATACCACCGATGCTGATTTGATGTTCTCTCAGTAGGAGACTCTGTTTATAACTGTTTATCGTGATGATATGATGATCGATATACTTTTAATGTGTTTTGATCAGACCATTATTGGAATTCAAAATCAAAATTCTTTTGTTGAATGTTTGTAGAGCAATCAATTTCTCCTGCGACAAAGGTATTCTCTATTTTGGTTATTGTCGCCTATTGCTGAGCATTTGAGTAATCGGAACGGTGGTGTTTGTTTTCAACTCCAAATCTTCTTGGTTGGTCAGCTAATGTTCAGTGTTTTCAACCATTGGGTCAATTGCACTGTCAAATCCGTCATGCTCCATTTTCATTCTTAAGGTCTCAAATAGCTTGGTACAGATGAAACCGATGTTAGGCATTTCGAGAGGCCACTTTGAACAACGCAAGCAACACGTGCCTGTTTCAAATTCACTTCACCTGGACCAAATTACAAAAAAACCTCAACCACCAAACCATTACAAACTGATTATTCAACGATTAATGTATTATCAAAGTCAAATCAAACATTTACCACATAATAGTTATAGATTCCAAACACGAACAGAAGAACATATTATAGAAAAATCATACTCCAAAACAGTAAAAGAATCACACCAACAATTCCCAAATCTAAAACCAGAATGATATTAATGTAATGAAGAATTCAAATACGAATATAGAAAACCCTAAATGTCCTCACAACAAACATAAACATCACTGGAAAATTTGTAGTCCTCATTTGTTATATCTTCATAACAATATTAGAATTAAGAAGTAGTTGTAAAATATGTCATCCCATAAATATAACAGAAGGACCTTGCCAAGGTCGATGCACGTCTGTTTTTGGACGAAATTTCGGCCAAACTTCACGAAAAGGTCCATTCCCCACAAGAATCATAAACCCGAATTTCGTGATGTGAAGTACGAGACCGGCCGAGGCAATGTTGCATTGAAGGGCGCGTTCTCGGAGAAAGAGTGGGCGCTCTTGTTCAAAATGCACAAGTATACCACCAATGAGCTCCATGGCGTATTGCCGACCAGCGACGAGGGCACGTACCGTATTGTCGTTCCCCACAAACTTTACGACCTTAATCGCATTCGTGCCATCGCCGTCAAGGCCGATTTGATCACTGTTGCTAATAAAAACGACGTAGTTGATGAGAATGCCATCGCATCTGGTAGCGAATACAATAATGGACACTAAATCGGAAATAAATTTCTGATAGTGTGATCGAATCTCGCAGCGTTGGATGGGCAATGGCTGTGTATAGCCATAACAAGGCCAGAAATGGCCCTCGTCGTACTTATCTAAAATCGCGTTTGGGCGTTTATAAATGTCCACAGTGTGATTATGTTGAACGGCCGCGACTTCCCAGACGATCATTACGTGGCGCTGAACCTTTGCCAGCAAAGGAGCTTTGTATCGTCCACGATGTGGAATTAATCCATTGGGCATGCAACGTAACGTTGAAATTGGTTGACGATGAACATGCTGTACACATTTATCATCGTGGAATACATCACCATGCGAAACCGCATGCGATACGACCAAATATGGAAGCAAGGACAAAATTTAGGGATATTGTTCTAGTTGCCCCGGAGATCCCTCCAAAAGGCTTGATAGTCGGATCAGCTACTCGAGCCTCGGTAGCTATCCTTAATCCAGCATTTACGAACCTTGACCGGACTGCCAATACGCGAAGAAAAATTCTTATCGTTCGAGAAGCAAATGAGCCCTGATAAGACTATTATACTTTCGTCGTCTAAAACGTCTGTCAACGGGCATGTCTCGATCCAAACCGAGTTCATGAAAACTAGAGCATTTGATCTAGAAAGCAGTATGCAAACCGATTCAGTGCACGGATTCGTTCAGGATATTCATTTTGAGGAGGTAAACGTAACGTTCACCAGCGCATATTGCCCAATAATTCAAAGAACTATTCCTCTGGTTATATCAATAATGTTTGGCAAATCACAGTATCACTACAAGGCTCACTTTTTAGTCTTACTGCAATCATTCGCATTTCACAATTTGGACGAATTCCTGGAGGGTTTTCCTGGGATGACGTGCGACTTCTCTGATGCTGAGCGGGTGGGATTTGAACTTGCTATACGAGACCATTTCATGATCCCAGAGTTTCAGCCACTGCCTCTTGAAAAGATTTATAGGTTTTGCGAAGTTCATTTCAAAAGATCTCTAACCAGGAGCTTGGTTCCTGTCTGTCCCGGTTGGTGCAGGTAGGACCAGGTCAGTGCAAAATACTGGGATTTTGGGGAATCCCTGAGGTTGGCCAGCCAATACGGAAGTAGAGCTCAGGTTTGAGCATGGGAGGAACGAACCTCAGGAAAAATAGACAGCT
>OUQQ01000689.1:0-10312 GCA_900404475.1 Spongospora subterranea | reverse complement strand
AATCCCCCCCCCCCCCCCCCCGACCCCGACCCCCAAAAAATAACTTCCAGATCATCAGGTCTCAACACAGGCAAAATGATCTTTCTCAACCGTGTCGCGTACGTGTTTTACGCCATGGAGCCGAAAGTCCAGACCCGTTTATTCATCTCATTGCTTGTAGGGATATTTGCCCCAATCTCTTCTGCGTCACCCCATCGTTTCCCAGGTGTTGATTGTGTCAGAGTTCGTGGCGGGGGCGGTCTACATCGTCTACGGCGCCGATTTCACTCTAGCGCAAGCGGAGACGACCTCCCTTTCCTGTCCCTCATCCCCGGAATCCGATGGGGTTCCCGGCGCCGCCAACATCTTGTCCAGCATCATTCTCGCGTTGGTCATCGTATACATATTGTGCCAAACGTTGTTCGGGTATATGAAGTTTCGCCGACTCTCCCAGAAAGCCGGTTCTTCTTCTCGCCAAAGGTCGATGCTGATCCTAAAGCTGGTATTCTTCAAAGAGGCCATCGAATTCGCGGCAATAATCATGGTTATGGTGATCGAGGTGATTTTCGTCATGGACGACGCCATAGCACGCTTCGTCGTCAGCTCAATCACAAGGACGCTGGGGCTTGGAATATCGGTTGTCGTCATGGCGAAACTTTATGACGCCAAGTCCCGAGCGCCCACGACCAATGGTCAGAACTTCAGCACGTTGCGCGCGAAGGGTGTTAGCACTGCGCGCCCCAACAAAACAATCGCGACCACAGCTGGTGAGAAGCCAGTAAATCTATAAAATGTTGTGTTCTCGT
The DNA here is from genome assembly GCA_900404475.1 of Spongospora subterranea. Taxonomy (NCBI): domain Eukaryota; phylum Endomyxa; class Phytomyxea; order Plasmodiophorida; family Plasmodiophoridae; genus Spongospora; species Spongospora subterranea. The sequence goes on along the minus strand of OUQQ01000689.1, from coordinate 9,527 downwards.
CGTCAGACGGACTGGCGCTGTTGATATAGTGTGTGGTTCCCATGATGAAAGGGGTTTGGGCGATCGGCAACGATCACCCGATCGCAACGCTTGCCATTCGAACACGATCCCAGAACGCGATGCGTTGAACGTCAGCAGTTTCTCAGGGCGAGTGGCCGACGGAGACGTTCCGTGTCTGATTTTTGTAAAGAGAACCGTCAATCAACAAGCTCTTGAATCGATTGGAAACGGTGAAGAATGAAACGGTTTCCAGTCCTTATAACAGGGAGGAGCAGGGAATCTAAGGGAAAAAGTCCAAATTTTGAAAGTAAAGGAATCCCCATTGTGTATTGGCGACTCGGCGCCTGCGATTTGCGAATTCGAAGCAACTGATTGAGCGACAGGCTTGACAGCGTCGGGCGATGCGTTCGCTGATAAGATTGCGCCCTCTAAACGTGGGATCGTGAAGTCGAATTGGTGCTTTTCGGAATTTTCAGCAAACCGCAACTAAAGCTGCTCCAACATTATTCTCGAACAGATCGGCTTGATTTGATCCAAATATTGCTGTGGCTCATACGGCCCGTGTTTGTCAGAATCGGGGGCGAACAGGGCGTGTAGAATCTCGCAAGAAAACGGGAATACATTCACGATCGCCCGTCGGAATATCGGGAAAGATGCGATAGGGGAAAACATTGCTGTTCCCACTCCCCCTGAACCAGATCGAAACCTCTTCTTCAGAAGCCGATAAGAAGGAGCAGCGTGTTCAGGCGTTCACCGCATTCACAATGCGCTGAGCCTGTTGAATCATGATGTTGTTGGGAGCGAATTCGAACAGGAAACAGGTTCAAACCTTCTGATCCCGACAACTACGACGACACGAGAAACCCCTAGCGCCAACAGATTGTTGATTTCGCCAAACGAAATTGATCCAGTGGGGTACAGAATTGACCCAATCTGTCAATAAGGAATTCATCATCGAACACGGTTGTCGCGCTTCCCCAATCGATCCGATATGGGCTCGCTGACCGACGAGTTCTTGGCCAATCAGGTGATCGGCAACCTGTTGATGGCCGTGTTGACCGGCGCCTCGCTCGTCCAGCTCGGGTACAATTCCTGGTTTCGGAGCGCGGCCAAGCACGACGTGGTCCTGGCCGAACTGGTATTGGTCGACTTCATCGCCAACGGCGCCGCCATTCTCACCTTGTTCTTGCCGTTGATCAACACCGCGCTGTGCCCGTTCTTCCTCGCCGCCCAGATGATCTGTACGTCGTCGTCGCTCCCCATTATTCTGCTGCGTTTTCACGAGTTGAATATCAGACGCGAACGCCACCCTTCAGCTGTTCCTGAACCGTGTCGCCAGCGTGTTCTACCAGCTCGACGCTAAGGAGAGTAACCGGTTGACCACCGCTTTGATGGTTCGTCGTGGTTTTCATAATCAACGAATGGCGTTTCGCTTGAAATTTTTTGACGAGCTGTGTCTCCCGATCAGGTCTATTACCTAGCCGCAATCGGATCGCAGATATGTCTGACGATCGCAAACAAGGGCGTGATCAGGGCGCCGACCGCCCGCCAGGAGCTGACCTGTGTGATGCAGTCGGCGAACCCGACGGGAGTGGCGGGACTGATGGCGGGGTTGGCCATCGTGGCGCTATCCCTATCGACCACCTATATTCTCGTTAAGTCGATATCGGGGTTCGTCCAGTTCCGGAGAGGTTTCGCCGCCCGCGACAACAACAGCGCCAAGTTCTACCTGCTCAAGTTGGTGTTCCTGAATTTGGGCCTGAACCTGGCGCTAACGTTCTACGAGGGATTGTCGATATTCCTGAGCTGGGACGCCGAGGGGTTTCGGTTCGCCGTTCGGATGATCATCCAAATCACGTCCATGGTCCTGTCGTCCATCGCCGTCGTCAAGATCTTCCCCAGGGCGAGGTCATCGCCCCCCGCGTTTAGGATCCCCGAGACCGGGATACGACCTGTTCACGTGCCGAGAATGTTGCCCGGCAAAGTCGCCGCGTTTCCCAACGCCTTCAAAACAACCAGAATCGCTCCACAATAACCGGATCGGAGATGCGTCTGGAGCGGCGTGAGGGTGATGGGCCGCGATTGGTGGTGAATTGGGCGGTGAACACAATGGGGTTTTACTGGAGTTTATACAGATCTTGGGTCAGTTAACGACCAATCTGGATTAGCCTGTGTTCGATCGGCGATGGACGGGCAATCGCCTGGAGCAGTACGACGCCATTCCCCAGTTCGGGCGGCTGCATCTCGGTCATTGGTGGTGATGGGCAAAAATGGGGCAACAACACCACACCCCTGAGTTGAAATCGGTGAATTGGTTCATGTGTTAACGGAACCGTTTCAGGAAATGTACTGCCGATAGCACCAGAAATCTGCTTAATAAATCCATTAATCGCACACACATGTGTAAATACGGTCGTCAGTTTGACAATGCGATCATGTACAGGTTCTGAAAACCCCAGCACCATCGTTGACCCATCGTACCACGTAGCTGGCTGATTGCCAAAACCGACCTAGCCGTTGCTCGCTATCGACCGTCAATGGAGTTCGATTCAACAGAAAAACGCAGCCAATATAAAATCCGGCCATGTTCGTCGTTATCTCTCGATGTGCCACTCAGTCTCTTCCTCCGATCTGGCTACATCGGCTGGTAAAAAATGAAGCACAAAGAAAAGAACGAAAAAAGCAACGAAATGGGAAAGGGAGACGGGATTCGCAGAATATGGCTAAATAAACAAAATTGAAGATGAAGCTTAACAATCTCCCAAACGGGTTAATCAATATTAAAGTATTTCTATTCAGATCGTGTCGTCCATGAGCAGTTTCGATCGGATCAGGTCGTCGTCCAGGACGATCTGCGAGAGAATGTTTGGCAATGGCAGGGCGACGACGAAAACGACAGTCGAACCTTATACGTTGGCGCGTTGGTGATCGAATGGGAGAACTCCTCCACCAGTTTCTGATAGCGCAGCTCGTCGACCAATATTCGGAAATCGCGCTCATTCGTCCCGTTGCAGATCTCCATCCACTCCATCAGCTCCAGCCCTATCGGCACACAATATGTCAATCGGGGTCGGGGGCGCGCGCGTTTTTCGCCGAACAGGAATCCTAAAAAAAAAACCAAAAAAAAAACGACCTTCCGGGTCACGCTCCAGCTGACTGAACGCCAGATTCGACAGCGCCTCTTTCTGTCGCGGCGTGAAGCTCTTAAGGATGGCGTCGATTCCCGAGGCGTTCCCGTGTCTTGGTCGACCTGCGAGGGCGATTCAGGCCGGCTGCGGTCGGCACAATGGTGACGCCCGCTTACCCAGGTGCTTGCTGGCGCGTTTCCGTCGCGCGCTGTCGGCGTTCACGGTTTCGGCCAGGTATGGCGCCAGCGTGTTGGCCACCACGATGTGGAATCCGAAGTCGTTGACGATCGCCGAATCCCAAACTGAAAAACAATGGGGACAATGAGCCGAGCGAGTTCGAAAACGTCGAGGCCTCAACAGATTTACGAACGAAGCGATGTTCTGATGTGGTCGATCGTGGCGATCATGTGAACGAATTTCGATTCGGCTAATCGAGCGAAAACGGCCTGGACCTGGAATAGATCTGTTTTGTGAGAAATTTGATAAAGCAAATTCGGCGGGTGATCGAGACTTTGGTGCTACGAAAACGAGGGCCATCGAGGTTGTGGACGACCAGGTAGATATGCCTGTTGTCAGCGCTTAGGGCGTTGATGATCGCGGTCGACTGTTTGAGCGGATCGCGGCGCGCCACTTTTATCGACAGGATACGGGTTGAGATCGACGACAGCAGATGCGATAGCGAGAACACATCGCAATAACCTGAGGAACGGGGGTGGTTTTAGGAACCCGACGACGACGACGAGATGTGTTCGAGAAACCGTTGATCACGACGCACGAGAGATTGTTGAGATTGTCGTTCGTGAATCGCATCAGCAGATCCTGTTTCGATCCCAGACCGACCAGCAGGACGTTCGACCCCGAACTGAATCGGAACAACAACGATATGATCAATCGGAGGGGGAGTTAACAATGATGGAACAATACTCTAAGGAGCGAATACATTTCTCGCTGATCTGATTATAGTCGATATCGGTCGATTTGCGTTCGAGGGTTTTACGAATAATTGCTAGACGGTCGCGGTCGCCGAGCTTGCAAAGTTCGTCCCTGTGCTGAATTGCCTGAGCTGATGCCGCGGGTCGGCTCGTCTGTAGGTCGAAGAACGATTCCATCAACTGATCATTGTCGGGTGTTTCGTCTAGAACATCGACCTAAACACCACCAGAACCAATATCAGCACGATCTGGTGGGAATCGCGTGACAATGACGACCAACATGGTTGGCATGGATATTGATAGCGGGAGCGGCTCTAGCAGCCGGCGTAATCCTGGTTTTGCGGGGTCGACCAGAACGTGATTTGGCCATGTTGTTAACCCGGATTCACACCAGACGAAGAAATCACCGTCTCGGTAAGGGTCACCACCGCCGCCGACACCCCGTTATGAAAGGGAATTGACCAGGGCTCGTCACCGCCCAGGAAAGGGATTCCCAACCGAGATGGCGCCACACCCACCAGGGATGTATATTGATATTCTCTGGATTGTGTTGTGCCCAAAATCCGAAACCCCCCTTGACCAGATGTGCCCACGCCCGGTCACCGTCACGATATATCCACGGACTACCTTGACCCTACCGAGTACACCACCCCACAGTGGTAACGCGACATGGCGCTGCACACGGCCAAGGAACGGCCAAGGTCGTGTCTCGAGGGAGGTGCCAAATACTCGTCAGATCGATTGCCGTTTGACCCGTGTAAATCTCGGCGCTACTCGTATCAGTTCTCAGCCTATGGCGCCAAACAAGTCGACAATGTGTGTCGACATATCTGGGACAATGCGAGTGTCGTGAGCGGATAATCCAGAACACGGTCCTATCTGTGAGGACAATGCGTCACATTTCAATTGCAAATGACATGACGGAAGTGGGCTGGCCCTTTTCTGTATTGATGTTGATATTAGTTAATCTGGGACGACGATCCCCCTCAATCAGTGATGTCCATGGGCGCCGTCGTGCCCGTGCTCGTGGTGCTCGTCGAACGGCGTCGGGAACTCATCGTGCCCATGATGACCATCAATGCCATCGTGGTCACTGTGATGCCCCCCGAACTCGTGCCCATCGTGGCCGAAACCGTGTCCATCATGTCCCTCGTGGCCGAAACCGTGACCATGTCCATCGTGGCCGTAACCGAGTCCATCATCATGTCCATCGTGGCCGAAACCGTGTCCATCGTGGCCTTCATGCCCGTGCAGGGCATGGTGAACCTCCTCTAGCCCGTGCCCGTGATCGCCGGCCAGATGACCGACGAACGCGTGTTCGTGGTCGTGTTCGTGGTCGTGATCGTTCAACGACTCATGAAGGATGTTCTCGTGCTCGCCGAGACCGAGGTCCTGACGATGAAACTCCCCGTGATCGTTGACCAGGTGATTGTCGGACAGCCCCCGACCGGTGTGGATCTTCTCGTGATGGAGCCGAGCGATATCGGCGATCCCGGTCCCCGCTTCCCTCACTGTATTATCGACGTGCCCATCACCGTGTTCCACAGTGATCATGGTCTCGCCGGCGTTGGCAATGGCCGACAGGGCAACGGCCGCGATCATCAAATATTTCGATAACATTATTGTCTTTGTTGTTGTACGACTTTCGATATAGAAGTGTCGGTTGTTCTTTGATTTAATAGTCGTGAACCCGAATTTAATTGTAGAATGATTGGGGATCGACGAGGACTCTAATCCCCTACTCCAATATGACTCATGCCGACTCACCAACACGACCGATTCCCCCCCTTCAGTTGTGTCATCGCCCGATGAGTCAACCCGTGGTCCACCACCCGATTTCCTCCAGATAAATCTACCATGGGCTGGTTCCTGGGGAGAGTCCCCATTATCCCCGTTCGCTAAATGGAATTTTGGGTTCTGCTCGTCGTCGGCGGTTTTGTTTTTCGGTAAATACAGTCATGTTGAGCGAGATTCGCTTTTTCGTCATTGCGATCCTGAATTTATCGATAAGAATTCCATTTTCGTTCTGTGAACTATTCTGTTGAACTTGAATATCTTGCTCCGAGCAATTCCAACGATACTATCTCGGCGAAAACATCACTGACAACACGTTGTAACATATGTGGCGTTCAATTGTCGGCCGGAATCGGGTTGCGCGTTGGTCACGAAATCCAGATCACTGTGTATTGAGACCGTGTTTGCTCTGCATCGGCAACATCTGGGTGCTGTCGTTGATGCTGATGATCTGGGGGGTGAACGCATCGCGCAGGCGCTGTTTGAACTTGAGATTGTCGATGATGAGCTGGTCGATATTCCGCGATGGTCCTTGCCCATCTGGAATCCCATAGAGAAAATGCTCCCTGAACTCGTCGACAAACACAGAAACAGATCAATTCGACGACCCCAAAATTATTTTCAATCAACGGCGACCAGTTTACCCCTCGATCTGAAAGCTGATTTTCGCCGGTTGGGTTGGGTGAAATTCGACCATGAACAACACGTTGACGACATTGCCAGGAATGGGCTGTTCATTGGAACAACGGCTGAATGCGACGTTGAACTCGACGACGTTGTCGCGAGACACCTGGTACGACACACTGTGGTTGAAGGTCGATTTCCAGCCGTTGAACATGGTCTCGAGAAGCGATTTGGCGTCGGATACGCGACTCGATGTTGGCATTGGTGAAACCATCAATAGGAGTAGCGTGCGATCGAGATATTTTTTGTCGATCGCGATCAGGTCCGATTCGACACGATAGTATCACATGGGCGAAAGCTGCTAGATAATTGCTGACCAAGATAGCAGTTTCAACAGGATGTTCATTCGTGGGAACCGCGTTTACCAGATGTTATCTTTCATTATGATGGTCCGATCAGCTCGTCAGCTTTGGATTCCTCGTCATCTTAATCTCCGTATTCAACTTGAGCGTCTGTACTGGGACTGCGGCCAACTTGAAAAGCCAAACAAAACGAAGAAGTTTGAGATTTGCCTGTGAACCCTATCAATTGGCACTTATCGCGTTCACAAATGGTACAGAAGTTGCTGTAAAGAAACAACAGTAAAATCGCAAACAGACAGGCACTACCTACTATTCCCCAGAAATAATCTGTGAGAGTACAGTAACAATTCTTATCAGAACTAGTAACAATTCTTATCAGAACTACCTTTGAAGAAGCCACAAGAACAACCATTGCGGCGGTCTTTGGGCTGAGAGGGCACCCGAATTGCTTGACTACCCGATATAACATATTGGGGATCTGTTAGATGTGTACGAGAGTGGTTCAGGGTTGGCATTCGTCAGTGTTTCTCGCCCAATCCCCTAGAATCATTGGTTNTGGTACAGAAGTTGCTGTAAAGAAACAACAGTAAAATCGCAAACAGACAGGCACTACCTACTATTCCCCAGAAATAATCTGTGAGAGTACAGTAACAATTCTTATCAGAACTACCTTTGAAGAAGCCACAAGAACAACCATTGCGGCGGTCTTTGGGCTGAGAGGGCACCCGAATTGCTTGACTACCCGATATAACATATTGGGGATCTGTTAGATGTGTACGAGAGTGGTTCAGGGTTGGCATTCGTCAGTGTTTCTCGCCCAATCCCCTAGAATCATTGGTTCGCAGTGGAGAACTGAACTTGACGCTGCCCTTTGCATGACGAGTCTCGTTGGCGGCAACTACTGACTAGCCTGATTGGCATAATTAGGAGCGCGATGACCAGCAAATAATCTCACAACGGTGGTTGTCGGCATGGCACCGTAAAACTCAACAGCTGGTTTCAGATATTCCCTCCCGTAAATTTGGGCACTGACGGCCTCCGAATCTGTTCCAGGAGATCCATCACGCAGACCTGAACGTTTTGTGATCTAGGCTGTGTATGATATAACACACCCTGTGTTCGCCCGCAGCAAGTACGGCGGGCTTAGAATTTTGGACGAGGACTGCGACGACCTGAACTGTCTAATACCCGAACCAGGCCGTACTTGCTACAGGCAAACACTCGATCCGATCACAATGTTTGTGGTCTGCCCTGGGGTGCAAACCGGTCGATACCGCATCACACGAGGATGTTCTTTCATTAGACTCCTCTTCCCAGACGCCAATTGGGCAAACAAGAACGTTCCGCGATCGTTGGCGAGTACAGGTACTGTAAACTGACCAATATAGGCCAACACACTTGTTTTGGATCGTCAACCCTCCAAGTAGCAATAACGCCGACTATATTAAACACACTAGACTGTACGTCAAACACACAGGGCTGTTTCGAGGTCGTTGTATTGCCGTTTCAGCAATCGTGGCCGAATTGCTGGACCCCGTTTTTGCAACTGCCTTGGGGCTACTTCATTACCGATTGGTCGAAAACGATATTGAGGTGCCGATATCCAAACCCATTGCTGCTACCTGGATGATAATGGACATTCGAAAAAATTTTCGCAGTTGAACTGTTGGATTGCAACATGGCAACGGTTTATTACTCCATCTGCAGCTCCGCCAGGTCCAGCGACTGGATCACGGTTTTGGAGATTTGGTGTTGGACCTGGGAGGCCAGTGGTAACATTTCGGTGAAGGCGACCGCGGCGCCACCGGTTTACTGATATTGACCGGTTTACCAACCGGTCGACCGTCGGAGGAACTCCTCGCAAATTCCAAACTTGAACAAATAGTTTCGTGGATCAACTGAGACTAAACACCCATCAGGTGGCATGCCAAGGCGCTCCATTCATAAAAAAAAATCTGTCATCGATGACTTTTTTAATCCCAATAAATCCGCATTGTCCATCCACCAATCGATGCTCGAACTGAGATACCAGCACCTCCCTCACGTTATCAACCAATCGGGAATGAAGTAGCCCCCCGGATCTCAGTTTGTTGAATCGCAAAATTATACGCTTTGATGCCACTGGTGATAGGTGAAACCCGTTCGATTAGTTTCGGATTCACGTGGGCATTATTCCACAAGTTGGGGGATGTGCAATCGGCGTCTGCCCAATGCCTGCAATATAACAGTCAGATGCAGCCTTCGAAAGACGAATATGTCACGCTCGTCAATGCAGAAATATAATCATTATGAGGGTCCTGTTCTTCCCATACCTGAGCTGGCTTGAGTGTTGCAAGTTTCGTCAAAAACTGCATCAAGCGTATTGATTTGCACATTGTCTCGCCTAACGCGCTTGACAACGCTTTAAATTTGCTGGCGCGTAGGCATCGAAGTATTTTCCAGTTCCTAATCCAGTGTCCTGCAACACCGAGCAATATGTTTTTCGAGAATTTTCGGAGTACGGTGGGGTCTTCATCCAATACTTCTTTGATCCTGTGCTTCATAGGACTATTTGCCTGAGGATCATCGTACCGAAAATCCGAACAGTATAGAGAATTACAGTTTGTTTAGCTGGTGAGGACAGGGCATCACCCTCAAAAATGGCGAGGTGTTTTCCTCGGATCAAAACTTCTGAGGATCCATCAACC
>OUQQ01000166.1:37044-62257 GCA_900404475.1 Spongospora subterranea | reverse complement strand
CTGCATTCACCGCTGATAGCCAGTGGAACGCCATCTTTGTCCAGCTGGTGTTCACTACTGTTAGCAGGTGAATATGCGAAGTCCTGTTCTTCGAAATCCCACGCTTGCCAATCCATTCGCTTCACCATGACGAGTTTGCGCAAAATGTGATATTCCACGTGACGCAGTTCTAGCCAGTATGTGCGGGCCAGCTTTTGCCAGCTAGTGCGGCCAGTGAATTCTGTAGGCCCCTACAGTATTGCGAAGACAGTCACGAGTCACGGCTGTTTCGCACATTATTTTAGTTTTTCCGGGGACGAGTCACTGCTGCTCGCACATTATTACGGTATAGTTTTTGCGAGGACAGTCACGAGTCACGGCAGAGCCCCATTCATATCAACGACGAACCAGGCCCTGAGCCGGGGTCCACACTTCCCCTTCTCAAACGAATATGGCAAACGACATTTCCTGGACGGCACATCGTGCGGGGATCAAAATAATTGCATTCCGGAATGTGACGTTTCGTTGGTTGTCGTTGATCCGAATTGACCCTCTATCGGATGATGATGAAGAAGTGACAATGTTCGGAATTACAAGATTGATAACATAACAACAAATTTACCAATCAACAACGAACATTCGTTTTAATAGGTTATGGATTCAGGCACGCTATCGCCAGACGAAGACCCAAGCAACGACAACGACACTAAGGCTTTTATGGCGTCAACAACACCGACGCAAACGACTGGGCCCATAACCTATTAAAACGAATGTTCGTTGTTGATGGGTAAATTCGTCGTTATATTATCACTCATGTAATTCCGAACATCGTCACTTCGTCATCATTATCCGGTAGAGGGTGATTCACACTTTGGCAAGTCGGGCGAGTCATCGTCCTTTCAACAACCTGCACGCTGGGTTCTGGGAATGCGCTTGAGGCAAACACGCGTCAGCGTATGTTCTGGACCAGACGCAATACCTGCGAAACGTGGTCACACGGTACCTAAATCACGTCAAAAAGGCTTCGAAGCGTGCGACCGCCGACAACTCCACTGCCTCTCAAGGTGCGGATCTCGGGTAAAGTCTAAATGTGATTGTAAACGGTCATAGAAAGCGGCAAAGAATTTTGTCCACAATTGTGAAAAGGTATCAGCATTTTAACCCTTTTCGTATCTTTTTACGTTTGTGTGGGTGCGTCATAGTTTCGACAGAAAACAATTCAAAAGTATTTTATACATAGCTGGCTTGTCAATCGCATATGATTCGTTTAACCCAACCTGGTTTGCGATCATAACAGGAATTATGGACCTGAATATTAGCCTCATCGGATGGAGCCTGTTCATTAGCAAGTGTTTATACCACCAACTTTTTTTACTTCCCATATTGGTGATACAGCATTATCGCTCAACTATCAACACGGTTCTTTCGAACGAAATAACTGCCCCATAGTCAAACCGGCCAGCCTGTGTGTTGTATCGCCTCACTTCGTACGTAGGTGTGTTGAACGCCAAGAGGGGTAAGAAGTATGCGATTGGTAGTCGGAGCAAAGTATACCGGAAGGGTTGTACCCGTTATTTCATTACACTCGTCGTCATCATCTGAACCGACCGGAAAGTACACATAATTACAAAAATTCAAATCTCATTTTCACCTATATAAAGTCTGTGGCTCGTGCCCCGTCAGATTTCAGCCAGGTAATTTATCATCCATTTTATCTGTGAACGAAAAGTTTCATTAATTTACTAATGGGTTGCTGCGAATACAACAGCTGCTACTTCCTCGGCGACCTTCACCCGGATGTTCTTTTCCCTTTGGATTGATTTCCTCGCCGTTACTCAAACAATCAATTCAGCACACACAACCGTGGATTCCATTTGAAATGATGAGTACACTCCACCTGTAGGAAAATGTGGAACCCATTCGTTTTACGGCGCCAAAAGGGCAGGCATGGAGTCTACTTTCTGTCACCACATACTTTCTTATGGCAAATTGAAATAAGAATGGATAGTGACGAGTTTTGGTGGCGAATCACTGATTGAAAAATTCAAGTTTTATTTGAGCAACTCTGTTCTACCATACTGTGCACTTGGACCTGAATGCGGAAACAGCGGAGAATGGTGGCGGGGTATATATTTGTTCTCTTGTACGATCCATAATCAACGGGTATTACAACAAATACAAGGGAAACCGCTATCATCATCTTCAAAATATCGTATCGCATCTTCGACAAGTGTAGATACCCCCTGGATTTGCAGATCAAGGAAAAAATTGAGAATTTGCCGCAGCGGATTCGAGTATGTGTGATCATGAGAACCGTTCAGGTCCAATCACAACCGATCAGTTTCAAGCGATACATCAAAGTCTTGCCTTGCTCCTCCATAGCATGCAACCGCTCAAACACAACCTTCCTTTAGAGCGTCTACGCTATCGCCTGCAATCATTATTAGCAATACCAGAACAGGTAACCCCATTACTTCCAAAGCTTAATCCGGTTTCTGATTATTGGTGAATAGGAAATTGACAAACTAGACCCTACGCGTTTGTTGAGTCAAATACAACAATCTTGTCTCCCTCCATCGAGCGCATTATTTCAGTCTTTTTTGAGGCGTTCTTCAGTTCCAAATGGTAATGTCCAGGGTGGATTAGAAATCACCGACAATATCAACAAATCCTCTCCTTGCATGAGCAAAGCGTTGACTGTTAATGGAGAAGTTATCTGCTGTAATAGTATCGAACGGGGCCATAAATGCGAGTTATCGAACCCGAACGAGTTTGTGCTTCTATTCAAAGACTATGAGAAACAGAGGTTGGCTCAAGCTGCAGCGAATCGAGCACTACGACGGAAAAGGAAAACCGGAGCTGACTGATTGCCCAAATGCTCATCAGCACAGCAATACTTTTGATATTTTGCATAATGGTGAAATCAAAAGGAAATTCAGCTCCAACTCCTCCAACAGTGAAACATGGCACCATCAAACCAGGAATAAACGCGACCGATTGAAAATGAACCGTAGCCTGATGATATTGGTCTACCGAACGCGTAGTTATTCTGATCGTCGCGTCCAAACCCCCTTTTTGTCGCTCAATCAGGGCTCAACTTGCAATCCTCAAACCTCATCCAATGATGCCTGCATCAGCAGCTTGTTATATGGCAGTGTGGGAAATAGTGGCCTATTCAGAGTTTGACGGGGGCCCCGTTTATTGACCAATTGGGGTTGTCATTCTGCCTATCGGGATGCCGACCTGGTCATACATTCTTTACGTTAGAGCAACTGCTTCGAGGTCCATAGTGATAGTTCAGCAGACACGCTACATTGATGCAGCCCCCCACCGTTTGTACCCGAACTGCAGTCATCGTCCTGACTCTGGATCGTGTGTCGATCCGATCCGATTCTGCAATATACTGCAATATACCACAGCAGTCGTTCCAGTCACTCACCCGGTATCACACTGGTCGTTCCCAGACAGGTTCTGGAGACACCCAACCACACCACACTCGTTGACCCCTTTCCTTGAACAGCCCTCATAATTGAGGCGGTTTACAATGATTTCCCCACATGTCCAAGTCCCCATCGAGAGCGATTTGCGTCAGCCCGATGATCCCTTTTCCAATGCTCGTGGCCAGAACTTCCTCACACAGGTCAAAGCGTTGACAAAAAAATCGTTGATCATTCAACGTCGACAGTATCGTACAAATGTTAGTTCCAAACGAAAACTATGAATAGATGATGCAGTACTAAACCCGTGGCTGTTGCTCAGGTCTGCCAAATCATCTTCCCGTTATTAGTCCTGTAGAATATTTTGTGTTTAGTCACTTGTTCGTCGTCGAGCGATTTACTCTTTCGTTCTTTTAGGTTTATGTTGTTTGGTTTACAACAATTCGTGAACAGTGTGATCAAAGATCAGTATGGAGAGTTCAGCCCGGAAAATTTCCACCCTTCTGCCACACCCCTAAACCTAGCGTATATCTGAACCACAATGAAATATATATAGAAGTATTGAGAGGTGAACCAGATTCTACGATAAAAAGGCCAGCGAATGTGCAAGCCAACCTGCCGCTCGACCAGTTGTAGACGCTTCATCGGGAAGGTTATTGATCACCTCGAATGGTCTCGCCGAAGTGGGAAACGGCACCGGGCAGGTACTATCAAAACTGCTGCTTCCTCCTCTTAGCAATGGGGTAAATGGAATATACGCCTTGGGACTGTGTAGGCCATTCAAATCTCTATCTGCTCATTCTTTATCTGACCCTCTTTGACCAAAGACAGACATTTTGATAGACAAGGATCTCCCGATGATATTTGTGCGAAAAAGCCAAGAATTTTCACTCAATTAACTCCAGTCTTTATGGATAATGACATATCTGCAGATGATCGTCTATTTCATGTAGGATGGCTTTCTTGTTGGAAAACGACTTTCGACATGTCCACATCATTGGGTCTAGGGTTGGGGCAATCCTGCTGATCAATTCACAGGCGGTGCATCGTTCACTGCCTTGAATTCCGCTCAAGGGATTGCCAAGTATAATGTTTATGATAACGCCACCTTCACTCAACACCAAGGTACTCTTTCAGCAGCTTTGGTTTGGTGACCCGGTCGAGATTATATCAAACCTGATTGTTTCGTCAGACCTTCCCGCCTTGTTGACACTAATGTCAAGTACTGTATATCGACATTTGGTTCAACCTGCCAGCGCTGCAAAAGCTCAATATCAGATTTCAATGACCGGAACCAAGAACTTTCCGCAGCCAAAAACCGCCATTTCATTCGATTTAATTAGTCTCGTTGGACCGCAGGTTTTTATATGGATCACCTCTGCAATCGTATTGCTAAATCCTAATCCAGCTGTATATTTACGTGATAGCCCTCCTGTTCCCAGTATTTTTGGGGAATATGGTTCAGTAAGGGAGTGCTTCAACACCCTCGTTTCGCCATCTAACAAACGATCTCGTAGGGAGAAAGAGTCAAAACTACTGGAAATAATGAGTATGATGGTAGGCAATATCCATCCCTATTCACTGTAGTCATCATCTAGCTTAGTATTATTGTTATCAGGGTTTACGACGCAATGTCTATTTCTTGGTCACGTACGCGTTTAACTTCACTTTGTATTTCATCGCAATGACCTGTTTGGTCATTGTCGCAATAATCCTCAATTTTCGCTTCTTCACTGCGAACGCCTTTGGCATTTATTTCATTTTGCTTTTCCTATGGTAGAATGTTTTAACTAACCCGTCAAAATCATGATAACTGACCCGATTTTAGGGGGAATGTGATTTGCAGCGCAGCGGCTTTGTGTGCTCAATTTTTCACCAAATCACGAACTGTGAAGCTATCGCCATAGTTGATAGCCGATGGATTGAATGATTGTTTTGTCAGGCAACTGTTGTAGGGTACCTTTTAGTGTTTGGAGGAGGTTTGGTAAGCGATAAGAAGCATTCGCCACAGTCCAAGCAATGAATGTAGATGTTTCTAGTTTGCAGCGGCGGTGAACAATTTTATTGAAGGGGATAACCATGGCGCTCTTGCCAATATTTTTCAGCTATTTCCATCGTGAGAGCCGGTCAAATTGGTCAGGGTTTGTAAGCTCATTCTCTGACAATTCAGATTCGCCTTATATCATGGCCTTATGGAGTTAAGTAAAGGTGTCGCGGGTGGCAGTGCGGGCCTGTCATTCTCAGATCTATCTGATGATGATGTTGGAATGCAATCTGCCTACCTATATCTTCTATTTGAATGGATATTCTTCTTGATCATGTACTTCTATGTCACTGAGGTGACGATTTGTTCACAATTTCCTCCTTCTATTCTAAACTAACCCCGCGCCTATTAGTGTCGTGAACACGGGCTCTTAGCATGTTTCAATCCAAGAAGTCGTACCACCCATCTTCAACAACCACCGCCCGTTCCAGACTTAGATGAAGGTTAGCTGCACCATGACTACACTAAATCAGACTCCAATCTTTGGTTTTATTTAGGCGAAGATATCAAGCTGCAGAGGTCCCTAGCTCATGATGAAAAGTCGAAGAGCGCTGTTCGAGTGAAGAACATGCGAAAGGTGTACGCAATGGGGAATCAATCAGATGATCGAGTGGCTGTTCATGGCCTTTCTATGGTTGTCGAGTTCGGAGAGTGTCGTGGTTTTATAGGGTCAAATGGCGCAGGCAATTTCGAACCAACTGATGTCCCTCAATACCTGTAGTAACGTCTTCTTGTACAGGCAAATCGACCACGCTATCGATGCTCTGTGGACACGTTAAGCCAACTTCAGGAACAGCATCCATATTCGGGAAAGATATTGTTGACGATGTCCATCAAATTCATTCGATATTGGGAGTGTGTCCCCAGGTCTTTTATGCCAAATACATTCTGGTTTGGAAGCTGCGGTTGACCCCAATCTCCATAGGAAAACGTGCTTTGGGGAGATATGACAGGAGGGGAACATTTAGGTACAGAAACGAGTCGTTGCTGTTTTATCTACATTTGTTGAAATGTATTCAGTGTTTTACGGAATGTTGAAAGGCCTTTCCGGAGCGGAACTTGAATCAGGTTTGATCGCCGGGTTTTAGCGAATTTCTAGTAGCTAAACCAGTGAAATTGGGATTAGCGGTTGTCTCAGGTCTACACAATGTAGAACTGTTAAACGTTCGCAATAAGAGATCTGCAGAATATAGTGGGGGTGGGTTTCGTCGTATATATAGTTTCCCCAAATACTGACAATGGTTCAGGAATGAAGCGTCGCCTTTGCGTGGCAGTCTCTTTGATTGGGTCACCCAAAGTCGTTCTATTAGGTCTGGTTGTTCAAGGTTTGGCGGCGTTGACTTGTACTGACCGCGCCTGAATAGATGAGCCAACAACTGGACTTGATCCGGCAGCAAGACGAAACCTATGGGACGTGATTAACAAAGCCAAAAAAAAGTGTGCGATGTTGATGACAACACATAGCATGGAAGAAGCAGAGAATCTTTGCGATAGTATTGCAATTTTTGAAGCAGGAAAACTACAATGTATCGGATCGAGTTCTGCTTTGAAGAATCGATTCGAAAGCGGTTATAAGATTACGATTGCGTGTCTTAATTCGAAGCACGATGAAGCGATTGTTCAGCTGGTGAAGAAACTTTCTGACAAGGCTGTTGTTCTTAATAGGTTATAATCGTATTGAATTGGAAATCACTTCTTACCGTGTTTTAGTTTGGCGGGAACGTTGAACTTCGAAGTGCCGATTTCAGAGACTAAATTGTCAACTGTGTTTCGCGAGATCGACGGTGCATCTGAACAGTTGGGTATCATCGATTGGGGAATATGCAATACGAGTAATTAAGAATTTTGGAAGTTGTCCTGTACTAATAACTGAATGTTCGTTGTTCCCACAGCACTGGAAGAGGTATTTGTTCGTATCGCCACCGGGTTAAATGATTAGAAAATAAAACACACATTGTCCGTTACAAAATCTGGGGCGCCGTGGGCCTCGGCAGGTATGTGTTTGATAATCCATTCTCTGTGACATTTTATGATTGAAACAAGCAAAATATCTAAGATGCATCCTATGAATCAACTTTCCTAGTATATTTTGCAGGACATCATTGATTGTATTGCAGTGATTCACGTTTTTAGAATCCTTGCTTTTATTTGGAAATCGTAACCGGAATTCCCGACTGCACTCTTGACAAGGGGGTGTGTCGAGTCGTCTAACTTAGGAGTACGAAGTTGATATTAAATAGCAGAGTGTCGTCTATTCATCATGCTGAATTATGGATCCTAAAACAACCTGACGCGTGCTTGAGTGCCCCAACACCGCTCGACCGTCGTCAGCCTTCCAAAAATATCAGTGTG
This sequence comes from Spongospora subterranea, assembly GCA_900404475.1. Taxonomy (NCBI): domain Eukaryota; phylum Endomyxa; class Phytomyxea; order Plasmodiophorida; family Plasmodiophoridae; genus Spongospora; species Spongospora subterranea. The sequence goes on along the minus strand of OUQQ01000166.1, from coordinate 54,445 downwards.
CGCTCCCCATTTATTTATGCCAGCTCAAATGACCGGACCGGGGCATTGGTGGGCAAATGTTTCTGGCCACGCTTAACGGGCTCAGATTACGATCCATATGAGCAGATTTCTGCTGTTTTGCAAGAGGTGAAATTTCGGCGCCAGTATGGCTCAAATGATCAGGCCGGCAGTTCTTCAGTTCGGGGGTGCTGTTTTGAGCGCAATGAACGAATGTTTTCTGGCGACGCTTATACGGGGAACAATCTTTAACTTCATGAACAACAATAGAAACTTGCCCTCATTGATCAAATCGTTTTGATAGTCATTGCTATGGTTCCAATCGAGAAATTCCTTTTTATTTGCCCGCCCAAGTTTTGTTGGTAGACTGAGCACAATGCTCGCCGACCTGAAGTTGCAAACGATGTGCCGCATGCAATTATTCCAATCGTAAGTTGGGTTGTTGCATGCGCTGTTCCTCAGACAATCGACTGATTATGGGGGTGATCAAGAAATGAATATAGCTGGAGCGCGAGATCGCTGTCGCAGAGGAGCGTCTTGGTGGTTCGGTGGTGTCGGCGTGACTCGGAGCACTCGCCGTTACGGCCACCGCCACGGGGTGTTTTGTTCAAAAACACCGATAGGGAAGTAGGGACACAAATCCCGGCCGTGGTAGAAATATGGAGACGGAATATCTACCGACCGTCTGTACATAAGAGCGGTCATAGACTCCTGTACCGCCTCACGATACACATAATCGCCACGATGCTATCACGACTCTGGACGTGAGCACAGAACGGCCCAACCTGTATCTACTTGTTACAGGGTCGTCTAATCGCAGAACAAGATACAGTGTACTGTCGCCCTCTCATCACAGCTTTCCCTATCTTAGCACTTCACGTTGGCATCTTCTGTCAGCATTCTATATTTATCGCTCATTTGTTCCTCTTTTGGGGTCCACAACTCCCGTGATTTTACTACTTCTTAACCATTTCGGGGCACGTGCCTGCCCTACGTCGGCTAATTGCTTTGCCAAACCTCTGTAGTATCATCTGTACTATGGCGTCTGCTATCAAGAGGCCCTTCGGTTGGCAGTTTATCTGAAATATATATATTATTGTCTAATTTTCTCTGTTCAGATACCGCTTTTAAGCAGCAACGCTTAAAGGCGTGGCAGCCGTTAATGACTCCGAAAACAATCATTTTGACATTTTTGACGACCGGCGTTGTATTTGTGATTATTGGGATAGTTATCATATCTGTAGACAAATCTATCGTAGAATTCGAAGTCAGCTATCCCGACTGTAAAATTGGCGATATCTGTAATGTAGAGTATACGACGGAAGACGACATGGTTCCACCAATATATTTTTATTATAAGATTTCTGGCATGTATCAAGTCAGTATTCGACCTCGACTCCATTTCTTTATTTTTTGAAAAACGTTATTCAGAATCATCGGCGGTATGTAAAATCTCGCAATGACGACCAACTTCGTGGCAAGCTTACAACAAGCTTCAAGTCATGCGATCCTCTGGAGAAAAATAAGGATCAAATTATATATCCATGTGGATTAATTGCTGCATCAGTTTTTAACGATAAGATTACAGCTTCAGTTGACGGAGTCACTCTAGAAGGTTATTCGATATCTATTGAGTTCAAATTGCATCCCATACTTATTACTACCAACCAGGAGATGCATGGAACAAATCAAATATCATTTGGCCCAGCGATCGCGATAAATTTCGAACCAATAGTTATTATAAAGGATCCGGATTCACCGATATGTCCATTTTGGACGGAAGACAAGTAAAACTGCCTTCGGTTGAAGATGAGGATTTAATTGTTTGGATGCGAACAGCAGGCTTGCCAACTTTCAAGAAACTGTAAGTCTATATATATATTTTTTTTCAGTCACTGATCATAGGGCATCACAACAGATATAGGATCAAACAGGACAAAGCCAGTATCAAAAAAGGTTCAAAGCTGAAGTTCACCATCGAAAATAATTATGATGTATCAAAATTCGAAGGAGTCAAATCTCTCGTTGTATCAACGACATCATTCATGGGTGGCAAAAATCCGTTCCTCGGATGGTCGTACATTGCGGTTGCGGTTTTATGCTTGTTATTTACAGCAATCCTTTCAGCGAAGCTATTTTTATCGCCTAGGTCCATAATCGTCCCACTAAATTCTTAGATAGTGGTTAACCGACTTCTAAACAGGAAGCCTGGTGATCTGTCATATTGGGAAAAAAACCATGCCCACTGATCTCAGCTATTGCAGATACAATCAAACGCCTGTTTTTTTATTGGATATTATTCCGACATCAATCTATTCCATAAACAAGTCCTATGTAAAACTTGTTGTTTTCTAATGCCTCTTATCGTTTTAGGGTTTGTATTTTCGAACGTAAGCATAACCATAAGTTATCATGAGCAATGGTTGGCCAAGTATGCAAAAGACGACCCAGAAAACAACCTGTACAGGAAAAATTATCTCATGTCTCTAGTACAGCTTGGGAAACCTACGTTGCCCCAAATTGGTTGCTTGAATCGCTTATAAATCTTGCCAGTTACGTATATTAGTGGTACTTGGAACAGCATAGCTAGGAACGTCCATGGCTGGATCATATGACATGGAACGGAAAAAAAAAGCTCATGGACAATTGCTGATAATAAAAATGCAAACAGTTGGCCAAGCACTGGAGGCGCACCGATACGTAGTGCTGGAGCATAAACGTGACGCAACATAAAATGGCGCCTACATGCAAATCATGAACCACGTCAGAGCATCAAACGAAGCACTAACACAGGTAGATTCCACGTTCTCCTAATATGTTTATCAGAACCATACAATCAAGGTAGGAGAGTAGATTTAACTTACCAATAAATTCCCAAACTTGGTGCATTCCACCAATCCCTAACAAAAACCTGTGTGAAAAGACCGTCCGAAAACGCGTAAAGAATGGAGCTGACATGTAAAACAAACGGTCTCCAAAACGCAGGATTTCGGCTGTTAAATTCAGCATGGAATGGAATAGTAAGTAAAAACCTAGGATCCACACGAGCGTATTCGGAATGGCCAGCTTCAAAACGCGCTCAACGATCCGAGGTAAATCACGATTGTCAATGTGCACGAACGTATGCTCAAGAATGGGCATTATGTACTGATGCACGAGGACAAATATGAGCGTGAGGATAAATACAATTTCGCATAAGCGTCGGGCAATGAACCCAGCCCTATAACATGATAAAGCAATACTTGTCATTAGGGAGAACATATAATCACGCCATCACACAGCACACACCTGATCTTATTTGATCGTGGATAAACCTCCTATAAGTTGGATCATTTTTCACAAAAGACGTTATAATCAGATTACAAACCTGGTAACAGAGTGTAGGTGCTGCCATAAAATAACAAAAGTGTAAAAATCGCGGAGGCGAATGATAACGAGTATTGTTAGCTTTGCCAGAGGATGAGCCCTGGCGTTGATCGAGTACTCGAGCCTTCGCTTGAGTTAATTGGTGGACGTCCTCAAGGGAATCATCCGACATTTTGTAAACAAGTCGGACATGCGCATATGAACATAATTTCAGCGCAAGAATAACTGCTATGCCTAATAAACCAATACCAGGGACTGCTCCCTGTTAGAGTGGGCGGCGACAATTAAACGCTCTTACGAATATCGGCAAAAGACCGATGAACGACATTCACCGGGATCATGACGGAAGTTGATATAACGACAGCGTTGGCCAATGTTGCAGTATATTTCCCAAATACGTTATTGTAGCTTGCGAGCTCAATGATATAAGCAGCGATGGCGAAGCACGGAAAGACTAAATTGTAACGGACGTGAAAACACATTCAAAACTGATACCCAGGCAGACCGAGTACATGCGGCCATGGTAGTACAGGGCCAACGGTCACTCCACGCTCGCCGTAGCACGTCCTGATTTGGAAAAATCAAGATCCCTGAACCGATCTTATCACCAATAGCGCAACAATGAAGGATAATTACCATACTGTGAATAAGGTGAGCAAACCGATGTTAACCACTATGAACTAACCTGCAGGATATTCTCCACTACAAGCCTCGCGTTCATTACAAACTAAATTAGAAGCAATCACCGTTAAACAGTAGTCTAAGCTGCTCAGATTAAGTATCAAAATACAAGTATGAGACCAGCTAAGGTGTAGAAGCCTCTAAAATTCTGTTGCCCAGCGGAAGCGTCTATGCTCAGCAAGGATGGGCGTAATTGTGTATGGATGGAATCACAGGCACTTAGGTCGCGAGGGTCAATCCGGGACGAGACTCCCTTCTTCTCCCCCGACACAATATCGTCGGCAATCACTGATTTAGCATCTCCTTCCGCTAGGCGAAATCGTTTTCCTGCTGGAACCGATGAGGACCTTCTGGATGATGCTGTTCGATGACGTCCTCCCATGGAATTTCCGCTGATAATCTACTGTAGGTGTGAGGGACCAGTGACCAGATGTCCAGATCTGCGGCCACCAGGGTACAGTCGTGTAACATACCTCCGTTACCAGATGATGTTGATTCCTGGAGTGACTTCCTACACCTATTTATGTTATTTGTCTGTCTTACAGATCGGTACCGCAACGTGTAACAGCTCTAATCTATTGACACGGCTGCAATCCGTACTGGCTATCGACATGGTGTGATTGTAAGTCACCGTGAGAGGCACATATTCTCCTGTATGCTGGGTAGAAGCACTGCGTCGTGACAAGGCAATGTGGGATTTGGGAGCAGAACATTGGCAAGCATAGTCGAGGATGCAAATCCTAATCCGTAGCAAGGTGAGAGATACAGGAAGAGGAAAATGGACAGGTACAACCAAATAAATGAATAAATCAATGAATTGTATTGCAGTATTTGAAGCTAACCCTTCAGTCGGTTGTATCTTTACTTATTTTGATTATGTTATAAGCATATCCGTTCTCCATGGTTTTTTTATTCCCTAAACGCATCCCGCATCTGAAAACTAATACCAGTACGTCCTCGACCATCGTTCCCCTCGTCCAGAGAATCAAAAACGTGGCCCGTGAATTTTGTACTTGGCTGTGTACAGTATCCCCTAGTCCGTGATAAGCTATGTTACTATGTACACCTGTACAGTAGTCCGGATATGTCTCTACGTTTTCATATATTTATATGCACAGCAATCAAATCCATCATCGTTCTCGTGCTTCTTGTCCATAACCGATCCATGTTTCAGAGTAGCGATGTCGGGTTTGGAATCGCCAGCGCCATCGCTGTAATTGGGCTGCTGTATTTTTATATGCGCAAAACTGTTCAATCGGAAAAAAGCTCGCTGAGCCCAACTGAATTCAAGCGGTTTCGTTTGGTTCAAAAGAGGAGCGTGACGCATAACACGCGTCTCTTTCGCTTTGCCCTAAGAACCCCAAATTCCGTATTGGGGCTGCCTATCGGAAAGCATATATTTGTCCAAGCTGAAATTGATGGCGCCACTATTTCTCGCCCATATACTCCTACTTCTTCCAATGACGACACTGGTAAGGTGTCAGAATTGTTGAACCTTTATCTTCAAACTTATACTCTAACAGGTTATTTTGAGCTTGTTGTGAAAGTGTATCCTCAAGGAAAGATGTCCAAATACCTCGATAGTTTGGTACCTGGCGACTGTATTCTGGTCAAAGGCCCCCAAGGAAGATTTACATATAACGGTCTTGGTCAATATGACATGGTCGGTTTCTGCTAAAATATATATGCAGTATATATTTCTTAATATTATTATCAGGGTGCTAGAGGACGCTCTGTCGCATCTAGTATTGGTATGTTAGCGGGTGGTACAGGCATAACTCCAATGCTCCAGGTTATTCGAGCCATCATTCGTGACCCCAACGATATGACCAACATGTCGCTGATCTTTGGCAATGTTGAGGAACAAGATATTTTGCTTGGGGACGACCTGAAACAACTCCAGGAGATATGCCCACGCTTTCAGGTGTACCATACCCTTAATAATGTAATGCCATTCGCATTGTTGCTTGTTGGGAGCTAATTATCTTTATAACAAGGCTCCTGAAACTTGGAAACAAGGTAAAGGGTTTGTTACTTCCGATATGATTAAGACGTATTTACCGGGTCCTGGTAATTCAACGTTAATCCTGTTGTGCGGTCCTAAACCATTTGTCGATGCGATGGTGACGCTTCTCGTTGCATTAGGTTATACTGATAGAATGATTTACAAATTTTAAGTAAATTGGCTATTCAATGTTTTACATTCGGGAAGTTCATCAAACAATCGGGGTAAAGTTCGATTGTCTTTGTTAATGTGAGACGATCAATAGTTTGTCAAACCGGTTTCGTTTCGGGCTTCGATTGCAGGCTAATATCGAGCATAATTCAATAGTCTAATGGATCCCTTCAATGTGGGTATAGTGATGATTGTGCAAGTTTTTTTGTTTACAAATCAAGGAATTATTCGTTGGAGTCCCCAGGGCACTTTCCATGCAAAAGCCTGTACTATCCCGAGATCTAGTCGGTTTCTGTTTTCCTGGACGTTGAAGCCATTCCAACAATAGCAGCTAATGAATACCCCTTCTTCTTTGTAGGCAGAACGCGACAGTTCACCATCCAGTTCACGAGGTGTCCTAGGAGTGAGAGAGCCTTCCACCAGCTGAGCTCCAGAGTTTTTTGCACGTTTATTGTCTTGACTTTTATATTGTAAATATTGAACGTCAAATCTGGCAAATACGAGAGAACAGGGCCGACCCGTCACTAGATGACAGTAAAACATCCGGTTTTCAATGCCTTGGAAACGTGTTTTGTGCCACCTAATATGCGATGTACCTAGTGTCAATTTTCAACTTAATCGAGCGAATTTTTATTTTTAATTGGTCGCCTCAAAACAAGTAACAAATCATCACAGCACATTTTGACAACGCTGCTCAACCATGAAAGCGAAAACTCTTTTTGACGACAGTAAACCGTTTGGTTCTCGGGACGCCGTGCTTGTGGCCATAATCAGTCACCTACAAATAGTGCTGACTAGGCCCGCTCATTTGAACGGCAACATCGCATACACCTTGCAAGAAATTCGGAATAGATATGATAATGACTCTGGCCATTTTCGAGGTTGGAGAACGTTGTTAAAGCTCTGAGGTTGCCCCAGTGTTTATTGATCAGTACCATAATTGACGCAGTTATCCAAACGACAACGTTCACAACTTGCCCCAAAGTGACAGAAAAAAATACTCAATCTGAACCATGAATCAATGACAGAACCAGCTAAGTTTGTTGCTCAGATTTCAATTCTCGAATCATTTTCCCTCGTTGCTACGGAGCAAAGATGACATTGTCGCTCAAATTTAGAAAACACGACCCACAGAATTGTTCAGAGTAAGAATTCATTAGATTCCGGAAGACCACCATGACGTTTGCGCCATCCACAGGTCACTTTGATGTGTGAAATTGCTACGAAGTTGGTATTGTACACATGTAATTTGACCGGTGTACAGTGGTTGGTGGTTGGACGGTCATCAGTTCTACCTAGCTGTGTACATACTAACTACAGCCACTCTCTCATAATCCAGAATCATGGCTTCTAATATGGCGAACTGGCTTGCGAAACTGAAGCGGCTATGGACGGTGAACCCCCAAAGCAAGCCATTTCTTCCAGACAAAATGAGGACTGCTCCAAGGTGATCAATATGGGTTATGTACTAAAATATCGGCTAAACTAACTCTCAACGCAGCTCATACGCTCCTCCTAAAATTCCAAAATCTGCTGAGGCGCTCAAATACAAAATCGAATATTTTCCTCGAGATCCTACAGCGACTCCTGCCGCTGAAATTACTCTTGATAAAACAGGGCAAACTGTGAAAGGAGATCCAGCTGCATTACAGATATCAGACGAGAGTGGCCCTGACCTTGGGTACCATGGGCCAAAACATTTGCCTCGCCCAGAATGGATGACCAACGGGGAAGCTGCGAAAATGTTGAATTGGTGCCTCAAAAACGACCTGCCTCCTCGAATGGGTCGACGTCTACCCTTGAAGAGGAGCAGTGGATATTAATATATGATCATTTGTCTCTTTGGTCCAATATTGTTTTGAATTTGTGGGTTCTCAATCGTCCCTGTTGATCTTAGGGCAAATAAATATCTATGTTGGCAAGATTCACGAGAAAATTTGTTCAGAGTGTAGTTGAATTTAGATGAATAATGTGAATCATCCCACGGTCTTATGATTATTCAAAGTAATGGTGAGGAATAGGAAAAAGCCACGGCCGCAAAACTCGCTAGACCCTCATCAACCACGAATATCACACATGCGATCTAACAGAGTCTTCCTCATTCTGGGAATTGCTGCTATCGCATTCGTTTGCATTGTCATATATCTAGCATCATCGCACCTGAAAATTTCCGATGTTGTTAGCTCAAAGGCTCTTCCATATAAAATCGTCAAAGAGTTCGCCCATGACCCCACCGGTTTGCTACATTAAATCCCATACTTTGAGTGTTTATTCATAGTTTCAATAGCTTTTCTTCAAGGCCTGGAATTTGACAATTCCGATTTAGAAGGGCGAACGGTTTACGAAAGCACCGGTTTATATGGCAAGTCGGTTGTTAGGAAATGGGATATTTACACTGGGGATATTTTGGCCGAAACGGCTTTGAATTCAACTTATTTCGGCGAAGGTCTAACCGTATTTAAAGAACTAGTGTACCAGCTGACTTGGCGGGAACATATTGTACTAGTTTACAACAAGAACACTCTTGATATCGCCCGCCAATATTACATCAACATTGATGGATGGGGCATCTGCCATGATCCCTTATCACACAGATTCATTATCAGCAATGGTTCATCATTCTTATATTTTTATTCTGAAAGCGATTTCAACCTCATTGGAAAGATTGAAGTAATACTTGAGAGTTGTTGATTGTATCAACCCTAAATCGTTTACAGGTACAATCGATTTCTAAACAAGGATTAACCACCCCTGTTGATAAGATCAATGAGTTAGAGTTCATTGATGGCAAGGTATGGAAGAGCGTTTTTGTATCAGATCCAGGCTGTGTGTGTTTAAAGTATTTAGGTGTTTGCGAACGTATGGATGACGAACATGATTATTGTAATAGACCCGAAGACTGGCTCGATCCAACAGTATCATGATTTATCAGGGATTGTCGACTCTATGGCGGAACGAGGTTTAGAAACAAAACATAACTCGGTTCTAAATGGAATAGCATATCACAAGCCCACTGATAAGTTGATCATAGCGGGAAAGCAATGGCCTGCAATGTTTCAAATTAAACTCGGATGGTTTCAATAGTCAATCATAACAATTATAGTAGGTTAAGCTGGCAGTACGTATATTGAAATGGCATAATCAACCCATTCGAAGACAATAATCTCCGTTTTGAGCAATGTATCTAACCCACGGGAAGGCTTTATACCCGCTTTTTTCGATGATTTTCAAGTAACGTACTTGAATACCAGAAACAGTAAAGTATGGGATCTAAATACAAAAAATGTGAGGACGAAATGGCAAGTAGATCTTCGTAAATACTTCAAATTCCACTCGAATTGGTGGTCGATTGTCAGTGGAGTCCTCGGCCTGAACAGACGGTAATCCAACTTCAGCTCGCATCAGAAATTCTCTTTGGCCTAGCAAAATATATGGATGAGCAGAGCATTCAGTGAAGAAGGACGACGACATCGCTAACCCGGAAATTGTTTTATATTCCAAACAATACAGTTCTTCTCTGGGATGTATTCGCATGAGCCTATGCTGGTCTTAAAGTGAGGCGAGTCGGCATCCTAACATACCCTTAATGCATTGCTAAAGCGTTCTTTACAGCTACTAACCGATGGTACAGGGATTATAATTTTGACATCATTTCCAGTGCTTTTTCTCTTGAAATGAGATTTCGCTTTGACCATGTATTCGACACGACTTTTGGAATGCGGTTGTACCTTACATTCGATCCAAAACAAAGGACGGACCTAAACGCTTTGTAAGTAACAGGGAGGAATTCGGTTAACAAGTCCACGACCTGAGTGTCTAATCGGTACGACATTAGTTCGAACTCCCCGTCAGGGGGGATAAACTATGAAGACAGTTGATGATTTGGGAGTTTAAAACTATCAAACAATACCGATATTGTACGATCTTGCTCAAAGCGAGCTAAGCGAACACATTGATGGAATCGGATATCATCCATTTCAACCGTTTTCGAAGCAACATCTGTCATTATCTTAATCAAAAAATTTGAAACCTCATTCTAAAGAACATGATATACTTGGATTTCGCGATTGAAAAAGCAGGCGATCATTTAATCCCAGCTTTAGTTCTGGCATTCCGCTGAGAAATGACTTCATTTTCAACGTTCCAATGATCTCCGAGTGCAATACTGTTCCAGTGTTGGACACTAAAAGATTTAGCTTTTCTATGACATCAAGGAATACCTGACAACCCCGAGTCAAGATATTAGTGTTGACACGAAGTTACTACACACCTCTTCTTTCTTGTATTTGATTCCTTCAACACGCCAACTGACAGCATTTGTCAGCTCAACGGGTGGTCTGACCTCCATTTTATGGCTTTCGTTCATTATATATCTAAACAAAAAACAACATATTCAGCTCAGTAAAACTGAGAAAACGAATCAAGTTCATTACTTCTTCAATAATTGTGAATCAGTATGCTGGGGATAGCCAAAATCCATTGTCTCATCCATTAACTCATAAACAATGACGAAGTTGTCCCTAATGGACTCTTCCTCCAGGACACGGAAATAATCAATCATGACTTTAACCAGTGAGTATCTGGACGCCAAAATTAATACAAATAATATCACAGACGAGCTATCTTAACAGAAATGTCAAAATCATCAGCGCATTAGCGTTGCGTTTAGTCACGGCGACAAGCAATAGGTTTGAATGTTTGATGTAGATAAAGCTGGTGCCATCATCTTGAGATATTACTGGGGTTAGCGGATTTGATTCCTCGGCTGACAACCTAATCAATGATGTTATCGATAAGCTGATTGTCAGCATGGTAATGCTCGACGATAAATACAAGAGCTGTCTGAAGTTCTCGGCGACGGTCATAGGGATATCCCCTCGATAGTTACGAGAAATGATGACTTTGCCGTTCACATCCATGATGAATACTGCCGAGACCACCATCGGCCTTGGGGGTGGAAATGACGCTTCCCCAAAAGTCGATGACAATAACTGATTTGAGTCTCAGTCGTCAAGTTTGTGAGTTGTTATTTTGTCGACAGGAGGTATTGGATCAAGGATTAGGGAATACTGCACATAACTCCACTTAGAATGAGAATGCAGGTACAGTTGTTCAGTTGAAAAAAAAAACAGACTCTAACAGGGTTGCGCACTGTCATGCCGTCACTGAAAGTGTACACAATTGGAAGTTGAAATTGTCGAAAAATTGTGCGGTGGCCGGAAACTTCCGATAATTAATGATCTGCGATTGTTCTTTGATAATCGAAAAGGTAGACCATCTCTAGCCACAGAATACATAGACATAGTTCGCAAACAATTCAACACTCCATTTACAGCCTTGATAATCACGAGGCAACCTAAGATTTCCTGACAAATCTCTGACGGAATTCTCGATTCGGGTTAGAAAAAACAACCAAGAGTTTCAAATATTATTATCGAGGGGGTTGGCATTTTTCACCTCATAGCGGTCTGGTGCCTATTGCTATATTTTTGGTCTGAAATGACTCTCATGGTTTGTTACGCAGTGTGCAATACGGTATTCGGTATTCCCTATTTGTGGATGAGACGGTTCAATATCGTCATAGCCGATTAGTTTTGGTTGGAGTGTCATTTATGGTCTCGGTGTATCATGCTTGGCGATCTGGAACCCCTACCGGTTAACGCCGATACAATATCCATAGATCACCTTAGCGCTCGCCAGCGCCAATGCATTTTGTATATATTTGCCGGATCGTTATGCTGCTCATCGGAGTTCGGTGAGCCAGTGCTCACAGACCTTTCCGATTATTTGAAACTCCCGCAAGATACGACGTGGGCAATGACCACGGTTCCGCTTCTTGAACAACCTCACGACGTCAATCCGTTTATCGAAGATCTTATGATAACTGATCCAAACGGAAGGGCTCGTATTCTACTCATCCTTCTACATTTCTGCCTGCTTCGATTCAAATCATATGATGCTCGCGTTCGAGTATCATTATTTACTGTTGCAGTAGCGCTTGGAATTCCCAAGTGAGTAATTTCACATCTTGAGTTACGTCCACGTCTGATGCATTTTCAAGGCGTTGGGTTTGTATTGAGGAATCAATATATATTGGAGTACTTTTCGAAAGTGCGAAGGAGTCGACGATTCCAGGCTCTCAGAGCAAGAAACAAATCAAAAAGTGGATGAAGGCAAGTTTGTTACCTCAATACTTTATTACTCGCTTACCGTTTTCAAGGTTGGGGCTGCAGCTGCAGTTGGAGCAGGTTTAATGGTTTTAACAGGAGGGTATTGAAGAACGTTTGGTTTTGTCAAGTCTGTTGGTTATTTGAGGTTTTTTTAGACTAGCCGCTCCCGCCCTCGGTATCGGCGTTTCCGCCCTAGGAATTACATCCATTGGAACGTTTCTAGGCTCAGGTATGTTATGGTAAGGCTAAGTCAACTAAATTTCAAAGAAGGTTATGTTCAGCTACTGGGGCAGCTATCGTAACTGGACTTTTTGGAGTTGGTGGAGGTAAGACGAGAACCTAACAATAACGTTTGTGGTTCTTGTTACAGTTTTTTGTAGGGGGGCTTGCTTCTTACAAGATGCATCGGAGGGTGGGCGCATTATCTAACTTTGAATTTACTCCAATCAGTTCAGGTTTGTTCTGTAATTTGGTATTAACTTTTGACTGAGGCCTAACGATTTGCAAAGATGGATCAATCCACGTCATCCTATGCATTTCAGGGATATTTATTCCTAATGAAACTAGCAATCCTGTTATCTGGGAACCACTTAACGAGGTTTTCAATGATATTTCACAAGACATATTTTGTCTCGATGTAAAACGTTATTTCGCTGTTCTATGTTGCAATGTTCATGGTAGTACTAGTGGGAGACCCAAACCCTGATTAATGCTGGTAAAGCAGTAACTGATTTTATTGGGGCTCAAGCAAGCTCTTTTGTCCTTACTGAAGGCTTAAAACAAACTATTGTAGGCCGTATATCCTATACATCGACGGTTGTTTATTCATTATCAGTTCGGCGCTGTTATGACTGCAATGGCTGTTCCTGCAGCTGTTTTATCTGCTGGTTATTTGATTGACAACCCCTGGGCCGTGCTTATATCGAAGGTATTTTTTGACAGTTAAATGCACTTAGTCGGTTTCGAAGTTTTTGGGCAGTCCGATCAGGCTGGAGAAGAACTTGGCCAAGTCCTTTTGCAACGAGTTCATGGAAATCGGCCGGTGTCGCTTATTGGGTTCTCCGCTGGCGCTCGAATCATCGTTCGTGCTCTAGAATTCTTAGCGATTAATAACGGATTCGGAATTGTACAAGATGTGTTTTTACTTGGATGCCCATACTGGTCATCGAATTGGGATGGTGTTGTTCGCGTAGTTGCTGGAAGGTATACTCGTTTTGCAACAGAATGTTCCTGATCTTTTCTCGCTAATATCCGCTTTAGGTTCGTCAACGCATATTCTCCTAGTGATTGGTTTGTGATTTAGTAGTCAATGGTACATGCCTTTCCAAATTTGTTGCAACCTAGGGTATTGAAATACGTCTATCGGGCCGTCACTGCATCAGTATCCGCTTGCGGCCTTGAGTCCATAGATCACCCCAAAGTTGAAAACATTGATATAAACGGAATCGTTGGCAGTAGTCACACCAATTACATCAAAAAGATGGACGAGATTATTGCTTTATTTAATCTATAAACTGTTAGGAGTTTTTTCTTACCGGACCGAAGACAGGCCCATTTTGCTTTGCGCGCACTCAATCTTTGGTGTCATCAAATAACGCGCCATCTCTAACAGTGACTGCAGCCCATCAACATGTCGCATGCCTATCGACGTTCCTACTGTAGGTAAAATGCGCCATGTGCTTTCACAATAGAAGAAATCTGTCGGGAGAACTGCCAGCTGTGTTTGGAGTCGTTCTTCATGAATCCTGGACAAGCGCCGGCGGCGGCTAGGTAGAAGACCCTAAAATCGTATCAGATTTCAAACTTAAAATCTGCTTTTAGACCAACGTCGGCTGATGAAGTTCCTACTTTGGATTCCACTTCAAATGAGCTTCATTTTCCTGACCTTATCAAACTTGTGCCAGATGATAATAGTCTCAATGAGGAGCTTTCTCAGTGCCGTGAATCTTTCGCTAAGATTAAGTTGGTTCTGCTAACCATCATTTATCATAAATCAATTTGACGCTTTCGAATTCTTAGATTCAGCATTTGCGAATTAGAAACTAAACAAGGTATCAATCTATGCTTAGGGTATAGGTTAAGTATTGTTAATAGTAAGTAGGGTTTTTGGAAGCTATATGCAAAGAAAACACGGGACTATCGGATGAAGCTTTACAGGAGCTTGAAGCTAAATGCGTTGAAACCAAAGCAAGATTTAAGGTGCAAAAAATTGTCCCGTTTAAAAACAGCACATTGATCAATCATAGGCATCGAGAAATGAAGTTTCGCATCTTGAAAAAGAAATCAATGTCCTTTGCGAAGTTGTCATGCGGCAGTATCATACATTGAGCCTCAGGCAATCTGCAGCCGCGGAAGTCGCCGCGATGCATAAGAAAGCAGCCGATGAACGTGCTGTTGAGACCAATATGGAGCGCTTTGGACGAGTGAATCCTGAAGTTCTCGCCGAAGATTCAGAGTCGGCGTGCAACACTGTACTTGCCGCCCAAGTCGGTGTTATCCAAGAGTTGACCGTTTCTATTCAACAATTGAAAGACGAAGTAGAACAACTTGAGTGGAAAAGCGGAGCGCTTGCGCAGCAGATTCCTTCATTATCTATCAATCAGGGAGAAACCCCTGGCTCGCTTCGAGATGCCGAACAACTTGAGACAGACCAGAGTCTGTGTAATGGCATCACCGAAATTATAGGGTTCCTTAGTGGCCTTCGCATTGTCTCTCAAGATGGCGACGACGTCGTCGTTGAATTGATTCCTGAAAAGCGTAATTTGATCATCCGACTCGACCATGAGGATTGCACAGTCGCCGATGCGATGCTGTCGCCATCCGGCGATATCTCTATCGAGGACATTGTAGAATGGTGTGTCGCTTGTCGGGAAGAGGGTTTATCATTCCTCGTAAGTGAAGTCCGGGCCCGAATCGAAGCAGCTGCAGAACGAAGCAACCGTATTCAGAAGTTACTAGATGTATATCAAGGGACAGAGACACCCAGGTCAATAATTATTGCCGTTCCTGAGGCTAAAGTAACATGCACCATCGCGGTTCCATGCGATTTCAATGGTAAAAAGAATCACATTTTGGTTAAGGAACGCTTTCATAGTAATCCATATTCAGGCAGCAAAGCATTCATAATGGACATTGTTGCCTCTGATGGATTTTCGCAAGACAAACTCAACTCGGTCATGCGCACCATGAATAACGACAATGCTGCCCCGTTCGATCTCATTGAATACGTGCAGGAAGTCGCAAAGAGGGTCCTCGAAGTTCGTAGCCAAAGCCGAAGTCTAGTACCCACGCCCCAGGTTATAGTTGAAAAGGGCGAAGTTGCCCAGTAAAAAATACTTTATCGTTTTCACTGGCAGATGAACGAATATCTCGTCAACAAATCCCCCCTATGTTGTGCTCTGTTTCGCTCCAACTGCATCATGGTGCGGCTGTCTTTTAGCTTCGATCATTTCCATGGTGCGCTTAACAGCGGCCTTACAGATATGATTCCGTCAGCTGATACGCATCTGTTGATCACTTCCAATTACGCCTACCATATAGCAATTCCGATACGCCTCAAATTCGCAAGGGCACGGCTCGCTGGTATCACCGCGACCGAGAAGATCTTCCCTGTACCACTTATGGTAGCATTGATCATATTCCTTCTTAGCCTGTTCGCATTCTTTATCGAATCCAATCATGACGGCACCAAGTTATACAATGATGCCGTGGTTTGCCGTAGCCCTCAACTTTTGAACAGCTTGTAATGTATGCCTTGGAACTTGGAACACTTCCGTTTTGCAACTCTTCACAACATGTACAATTATCTTTTACAACGAAAACTGAATATATATATGCGGATGATTTCCACGGTTAATTCACAATGTTTGCACGCTGTTCTGAAAATATTACCAAACGGGGTGTCGCACTCTCGCGGCCTTGGCAGTTGGCCACATATCAAGGGGCTTCCGGATGGATTACCGATACGGGGCTGTGGTAGTGTGTATCTACAGACTGCAGTATGGGAAGTTACCGCCACCGGTAGCGGCTGGTTTCACGACACTTGGGTGAGAAATCATTTGGATTATCGAGATACTGTGTTTGTGTTCTGCCAAAATGGACGCGATTCCCAATTCCTGCCGAGTACAGTATGTTTGATACCCAAGTGCAATAGTGGAATGCTTTCATGTCCAGTCATCGTCTGCAACGCGACTTTTTGGCAACTAAATGCTTTTGGCATATCGTCAAACCCATTAAAACAAACTTTTCTAAAAAAAAACGTTGACAAAAACAAAGCCGTTCGACGTTGGTCATCTAAGAGAGTTGCCCGCACGTCGTTTCTCTCGTTTCAACTTAGATACCGGAGATTGAAAAATCCTAAGGTAAATACCGGAGCAATAAACCAGTGCCGCCAGTTTTTAGAGCACGAGTTTGGATTTGAGGCTTCAATTGGACTTCAATTGATGTTTCTCAAACATCATCGGAAACAACATCATCATCGATCGCTTGCAAGATTCGCAAGATGAGAAACTGGCAAAACGTGGGAAGAGCATAATCTGTTGACGTCTTTCCGACGACATTCTTTGCGCGCCGTTGGTAGATCAATGATGTCGTCGGAAAGACATAAACAGATTATGCTCTTCGCACGTTTTGCCAGTTTCTCATCTTGCGAATTTGCAAGTCCAAAAAAATCAACCGAAATCCGATTGAGGCCTCAAATCCTAAGAATGTTTGTCAACGGAGAACAACAGGTTCGCAACATTATGCACTTGAAAGTTGTCTGTACTACAAGTAGCTGAGTTTGTTGCCAAACCTCCCTTTGAGGGTGACCTCAATGAATTCTAGGGAATTGTAAATCATGAACGTCGCCGAGCGCAACTGGCATCTAAACCCAAACCCTCCAAGCCTGCAAAAGCGGCAACAGCCGGTTATCAATTGGCAGCCTTCGAGCAATTAGAGTATGCTGTAAGGCGTTTTCTGAATTCGGGAGCGCCGTACGGTAACAATCACGAACTCTGTTTTCGTGACACTG